>JAJEJO010005619.1:96444-143910 GCA_020662805.1 Glaucomys volans
TGTGTGTTAGACAATGCAGGAATGGTTGGAGGTGAAATGATCAGATTATGAGAGCTGCAATTTCATCAGGAGATTAATCCATTTAATGGATTACTCATTTGAATGGACTACTCTATGGTAACTGTAGACAGGTGGAGCATGCCTGGAGGAAGTAGGTCACTGGAAGTGTGCCCTTGGCCTGTATCTTATTTCTCTTCTCTCCCTCTCCCTCACCCTCTCCCTCTCCTTCTCCCTCTTCCTCTCCCTCTCCCTCTCCCTCTCCCTCCCCCTCCCCCTCCCTCTCCCCCATCTCCCTCTTACTCTCACTCTCCCTCTCTCTCTCTCTTTTTCTCCCTCCCTCCCTCTCCTTCCTGTCTGTCCTGAGCTGAGAAGCTTCCTCTGCCACACCCTCCCAGCATGATGTTCTGCCTCACCTCAGGTCCAGAATAATGGAACTGCTGACCAGGAATAGAACAGATGAAACCATGAATGCAAAATAAATTTGTCCTCCTCTAAGTTGCTCTTGTCAAGTATTTTGGTCACATCACTTGCTCACATTAATGGAAAGCTGACTCACATATTATTTATGGTGTTAAAAAGTGATGCTATGCCAGACATGGTGGCGCATGCCTATAATCCCAGTGACTGGGAAGGCTGAGGCAGAAGGATCCAGAGTTCAAAGCCAGCCTCAGCATGGGCAAGGTGCTAAGCAACTCAGTGAGACCCTGTCTCTAAATAAAATACAAAAAATAGGGCTGGGGATGTGGCTCAGTGGCAGAGTGCCCCTGAGTTCAATCACTGGTTCAGAAAGAAAAGGTGATACTATGATATATGAATATAGTGTGGAATGATTAGATCAAGCTAATTACCATACCTATCACCTCAAATATTTATCATTTTTTGTGGTGAGATCATTCAGAATTTACTCTATGAGCAATTATGAAATGTACATGATGCTATTATCAACTGCATTCTTATGCTGTGTAATGAATTTTAAAACAAACCTTGTTCTCTTATGTGTAACTGAAGCTCTGTGCTCTTTGACCACCATCTTCTTATCCCCCTCACCCTGGCCTCTCCTGTCATTCTACTTTTTGCTCTGTGTGCCTGTTTGAGATTTTATACACAAGTGACAAACAAAAGCTAAGAGAGTTCCTTCCCATAAGGCTGGCCTTACAGGGATTACTAAAGGGAGTTTTTTACACTGAAACAAAAAGCCATGTTATGTTTAAATAGCATAAAACATGACAGCACAAATTAATAGTCTAAGTGATTGAGAACCACATTCAGATTATTCTAGGGCTATAATGGTGGTGTAGATGTACTTTAAAATGCTAAACAGAGAGGTGGGTGGTCCTGTAGGAGGTGGAATCTGGCGTTACTTAAGATTGGATGATTTAAAACAAGAATAAACAATGATAAGAAGCATGTTC
Source organism: Glaucomys volans (assembly GCA_020662805.1). NCBI lineage: Eukaryota > Metazoa > Chordata > Mammalia > Rodentia > Sciuridae > Glaucomys > Glaucomys volans. Next base: position 97,857 of record JAJEJO010005619.1, read on the forward strand.
CATTTCACGTAATAGTCAGTGGTCCTGTGGCTTTTTGGCCTTCTCTTCCAAGGAGCTAAAGCAATTTGAATATTGGGTGCTGAAAAAATGGTATTCACAAATTCAGAAATTAGATCAGTCCCCAATTTTGAAGACAAAAAAAAAGAAGCAACCTAAAACTTATGAGAATGAATGACACACTTAGCATCACTCAGATGAACTGCAATGGACTTGGGAATACTCCTAATCCGCTGAGATCCCTCTCTGTGACTCTCTGTCTGATTCAATTTCATTTGTTCATTCACTATTGAACGATACTTTATTCCAGCCACTGTTTTTGATGCTGGGGAGACAGTTATGAATAAAACAGATGTGGTCACTATTCTGTGCTTACTGTCTAGTGGGAGAGACAGATTGTACAAATGAATTTTAAAAGTAATGCAATAATTGATAGTAGCATAAAATCTATACAGAAACTAATAGGGATAAAATGATGAAAGGTATGTGTTGCTTCTTAGATAAAGGGTCCAGGAATGTCTCCTGCTGTGGTATATGAACAGACACTAAAAGAAACTATCCAGTGAGAGGAGCTGGCAAGGAAAATTTCCAGCAGGAATGATAGATGGGAATTTTGGAAATGGGAACAATAAATACAAGTTGTTGGATTTGATTAAATCCAAGGAAGTAGTATTGCTGGGCCATTGTGAATAAGGGTGAGAGTGATAGGAAATGTCAGAAAGCCAGACCTGGTAGGCCTTGAAGACCAGGGTCGGCAGTTTGCAGTCAAGTCTAACAGCAATTGGAAGCAAATGGAAAACCTAACAAGATAAATAGCTTGACCAGACCTGTATTTCAGAAAAGATAATTCTGTATTCTTTGTAAAGAATGAACTGTGGGGACAGAATCATGGGAGCAGAGAGATGGGTTAGCTCATGGTATTAGCCGAGAAGATAGCTACAAGTAAAGAGAATCAGTCTGTTTTGGAGTTCAAACTGCCAGAACTTCCAATGGAAGACCCTAAGAGGATACTCAGGGTTTTGTCTTGAGCAGTTGTATCTTTCTTGTGTTCACATTTAAACACCCTTCATCACCATGATTGAATTTACCCAGTGACTTTAATTAGCAGCTATATGCCAGAAATTCTCAAATGGGTATTAGAAATTCAGTCTTCTTTCTTTTGACATGTAGTCTTAATCCAGTCACCATTTTTTACTCTTTAGATAATGCAGAGAAATCTCAAATTCAGAATTTTTACATGTGAACTCACCATCCTCCTTCACTACTCTCCAGGGCAGGGAAAGGCTCTGCCATCTCTCTGATCAGCCCATCTACCAAGCATAGAGTCAGTTCTGTTACTTCCTTCAGACCTGCAACCTCACATTTGATCCATTACCGAAGTCACATATTTTCCCACCTAACCACTTGAATCCTTTTACTTCACTCCATCCTCACTGGCACTAATTTAAACAGTACCAGTTGTTTCTCACCTTAACTGGCCTTCAGCAGAAACTTTCAACTGACCAGACCTCATAGCTTCTCTTTTTTTTAATTTTTTTTTTTAAGTTGGCAATAGACCTTTATTTTATTTATTTATATGCAGTGTTGAGAATCCAACCCAGTACCTTGCACATGCTAGGCAAGTGCTCTGCCACCCAGCTACCACCCCAGCCCTCTTTCCATAATTTTTAATGACATCTTGTAACATTGTCCCTCTTCTGTACTAGAATGTGGTTTCCTACAGGCAGAGTGCTTGCTGCTCAGTCTCACTGTTGCGCTCCCCTCACCTCACACAGTGTTTGGTACACAGTCCCTGGATGAAGATGGAAGGAAGTGTTGTTCTGCTTATCTAGCACACTGCCAGGTGCCCTCCATTGGAGAAAACCAGAAAATTGAGGTATAAAACTATTCATCATCATCAGAGGCCTGAGAAGGTAGTACCCCTTCCCTCATTACACTATTAGTCTTGTCGAAGACAAAATAAATGTATTCTCTAAACAACAGCTTGGCAACCTTCTCCATTGACAATTATTTTCTAAAGGAAAGAGTAGATAAAGTGTCATGGAATTTTATTCATTTATTCATCTATTCATTCACCTGAAGACATAAATACTGAGACTTTTTAATACGATGATATAGAAGTCATTGGAGGGGCAATTCAATAAGTCTTGTGGGGCAGATAGTAACCTCTAACAAAGTTTCTTGGTGGAGATAGCACCCAGGCCAAGACCTGGAGAGTCAAGATGAAATTCCCAAAGCTGGGCCTGTGATGGAGTAGGACTGAGTTAGAGGTAGTAGCATTTACAAGGTACCAGAGGGAGAAGGAATAATTGATATTTGAAAATGCTCCTGAAAATAGAACTAACTCAATATGGCTAGAGTGTAACATTTGGGGGGCTGAGAACTATAAAACAAGAGAAAGGAGAATTCGGTGAAGTGGGGAATCAAGTCTCATCTCAGAAAAAAAAAAAAAAAAAAAAAAGAAAAAGGTTCAGGGTATTGAATGTGAAGAAACTCCTTGATTGAATTCCATGAGGTTTCCTTTTGAAGATCCTGTAAAAGAACTGATTTGGTAGGGGGTGTGTTTATTCTTGATTTTTTTTTCTTTCTTTATTTTATTAATTTTAATTTTTCTCTTTTTAATTGGTACATAATTATTTATATTTATGAGGTAATAGTGTGATATGTGTATGTACAAAGAGTAATGGTCAGATCTGGGTAAGAAGCATTTACATCTCCTTATGCAATTACCATTTGTGTTCACTGCTTTTGAACTACTCTCTTGTAGTTATTAGTAAAATATGTAATAAGCTATTGTGAACCATTGTTGACCCACTGTGCTACAGAACAATATCCATTGTTCCTCCTGCCTAACTTTACTGTGGTACCTGTTATTTAGCCTCAGTCTATCCCCACCCTTCCTGCCTCTAGAAATCACCTTTTTATTCTCTTCTTTGAGATCAACACTTTAGCTTCCACATGAGAGCAGACATGTTGTATTTATCTTAACATAATGGCCTGAAATTTTTTTAAATAAGAAAGTAATGAAAGTTTAAATGAGAGGAATAACATTCCAGAAGGCATATATAAAGGTGAATGAGGAGGAAGCAAAATGACTTAAATTTATTAGTAATAATGTATTTCTTCCTTCATTAAAATTTAGAAAACATTTATTAGTTACAAGTTCATACTTGGCACTGACCTCCAGTAGGCTGGGAATGCAAGGGTGAAGAGGATGCACATGATCCTGCCCTCACACAGACACACAGGACAGGAACTGTGAAAGCAATCCAACCCAAAGGTCAGAGGAGAGACCGATAAGACTGCTTTGGAGAATCTTGTGTTTGTACCCTTTACTTGATATTTTTGAGAAGTTTATCTTTACTGGTATTTACAGACTCAGGCTGAGGTAGATTCCTGCATCCGTAGTATTGAATTGGAGGGCCTGGGTTATAAGTAAAACAATGCAGATATTCCCTAGGGACAAGCTAAAAATTTCAGAGAAATGAAAAAGAATTGAGTTGAGATTTCTAAGGAGCAGCACTGGACATGCTAAACAAGCTCAATGAAATATAAATATTCAAAGTCATCAAGATCAAAGGAAATGAGTCACTCAAATCTTAAAGGATGTGATGAGAAGAGAATGAATTGCTAATTTAATAAATTGTGTCAAGCAAGGCATCCAGGACCTGGTGACGTATAGGCTAAGATGGATAAAGGATGAAGCTGGGTTATCAAGAGAAAGATGGACTTGTGATGAGAGTAAGATTGTCAAAAGTGGTGGCATATGTGAAGTACTCAAGCAAGAAGAGAGCACTGGGTTCTGAGAATGTTCCTGAAAATAGAAGCAGCTCAATATGTACATAGTAGAGTACCTACCCATAAGATTAGAAAGGGAAAGGAAGAATGGAGAAACAAACCTAGACAGTTTGAATACCTGAAGAGTATGTTTTGAAAAGAGATACTTGATATATGGGGGGGGTTGATTTGTATCAAACAGGGATTCTAATCGTAACCCCATTGTTTACTAACTCTATACCTTGAATAAGCCATTTTAACTACCTAAGTCTCAATCTCTTGTTATATAGAAAAGAAATGTGATTTCTTCTATGTATTTGCTCTATAGAAGTAAGACAGTGTATGTAAAATATATTGATTACAGTACTTGTGTAAAGTATTCATAGCTATTAGTTCTTATTATTAAGACATAGCTGTGTCTAGATGCTAAAGACTTCATGCCTAGTTTATTTCCATAATGGCCCTATGATATGGAATGTCTTGTTCATCTGGCTTTCTAGATATACAAACTGATTTCTGAAGAAGTGAACTAACTTTCCTAAACTAGTAAATGGTGGAATCAGAATTCAGGCCTGTAACTCTTCCTAAAATCTTGAACCTGCTACTCAAGTGTGACCCAGCTGGAGCTATGGGTGGGGGTTTAGCAGTCTACTTTCTGACTTAGACTTAACAGGGTGTTAAGATTCTCAAAGTTTTATAGATTGGTTTCTCAAGTCCCAGAGTCCCCAATATTGATTAAATGGGGACAAATAGTCATTTTCCTTTCTTTTTTTTTAATGAGATTGAAGCACTAGGAGGTGAATAAATTCAAGCACATTGTCTAGCAAATGTTAGGGGTGTGTATCCCTTCTCTTCCGATTCCCTTCTTCTGTGACTCTCCACATCTTTTACTGTTTGAACAATCCTTCAACTGATTCACTAAACATTTACCAGATAAAAAACACTGGTCTGGCACTGTAGAGGCAAGGAGTGTTATGGCGAGATTGCAATAAATCACCTTGTCAATCTTAAAGCAGGAGACGGAACCATTTTTATTCACTAGCTAGCCGGACGGAGGGGCAGGCTGCAAGTCTACACCCTTCGACCCCCTCCAGGGGTTAGAGTCCACCTTTTGTACCATAAGTAAAGCATGTCAGTACATTAATCATAAGTGGCTGTTGCTATGATTCAAAACTACAAACAAACATCATGAGTTCTAAAATCATAAGCAGAAAGGGAAATGGGTCAAAACAACCCTAGTTGAATACAAGTTAAAGAATGGTTACTAACATCTAGATAATCATTCTCTGACAGGGTAAACTGTCCAAGAAAAGTGGGAACCAAAAAGAGAGCAATTTCGCATTGTACAGGAATTGCCATTTTGTGTTGCCAAACATGCTAGGCTAAGCAACTGTGGATGGGTACAGAGGCAGGCTGTTCCCACGGGAGAAGCATTTCCTACATGACATGGAGTCTCAGGGTAAAATGGAGTCTGTCTGGTCATTGACCATATATCCTGGCCCATAACAGGAAAAACAAGAAGTTGTATTTAGATTGATCCAAATTCTAAGAACTTTCTTGGTGTTCTGTATCTTTTCAGTTCAGTAGAAGTTGTAACTTTTGATGAATTGAGACATGTCATTAGCCCAACAGTTTTAGGCCTAATAAGAAGCTCTCATGGGAGTTTCATGTTTGTAACTCCAACAAAACTGTGGGGAGAAGTGTATATGAAAAACTCTATTGTGCACATGCCCGTGAGCAGAGAAAAGTGCACCCTAGAAAATTGCAATGCTATTTGATAGGAAAGACAACATTTTCATTTTAAGTATTCAGTGGCAATTTATGATTTTTTTCCTTCCCCACTCAGAGTTTTCCTTTATATTATTTCCACAGCTGTACATATTTTATCCCAGCAGATGCTACTGGAACTTCCAAATTGGTCACAATTAGAGCCAGTGTAAATTGTGGGGGAGGGCAAAGGCTTAGAAACAACAACAAGATTCCCCAGAGCCAGCAACCACAAAGCCCATCTTGTTCCAACACCTCACTCCCTCTAATCACAAGCTTTTGCCGTGTGTGTGGCCAGCTCAGCTGTGTGCACAAAGCAACACAGGCAGGAGGAACTTGAAGACAATATGGACAAAGTAAATTGAAGGTCTTAAAGCACACATGTCCTGCGTCTTTCCTCCAGAGATGGTGTATGGCATTTTGAGGCCCCAGTGAGGAGTCTGTGGCTGCAAGGCCAAGTGCTGTCCCAGTACTTTTGGCTCTTACAGGCCAATGAAGAGAATCTTTTCCATTACTTGTCAGTCCATTGGTTCATGCAGTGAGCCGAGGAGAAAAACAACAATCACAAACTTGTCTGTGGCTTCAGAAGTTTAAGACCTGGAGAGAGAGGTAGAGAATCTACTGATTTGATATGTGGCTTCAGTATCCAGACAGCCTAAGACACCATCTGCCAACTGGGTAGCCTTAGGCAAATTGCCTCTTTTCTCTAAGCTTGTTTCCTACTCTACACAGTGAGTAAGAATAATTCTAGTCACCCCACAGGAGACAGAAATTTTAAAATGCAGGTTAAGTTCCATCATATGATAAGAAACAGGTAGGCATCACACTTACCCCATCATGAATACTGTAATTAAATTGCATTTGAACAATAACCAATCATTGCCATGCAATGTATTTGATACATTAAGAGAGGCACATACAAATTCCTTTCATGGTTATCTGAGGGTTTGGGCAGAAATTTGGAGAATACACATTAGATCTGAAAGAATATGTAGCATTTAACCAGGTAATATGGTTGTGTTGGTGAGGAGATGGGAAGAGACAGTCTCAAAAGACAAACTTTGCCTGTGAGAGGGTGCTGTGTTAAAGGTCACAGCGCATCCAGAGGACTGTCGATGGTTTTATATGACTTGAGCCCAGGAGCTGAAATGGCAAGGCACAACTGGAAATGGCACGACATGAGCCAGTAAGAGTCAGACTATGAAGGGTTTTCTCTGCATGCTTTTCTACTTTATCCTATGCACTTTGGGGAGTCTGTGGGATGAAACTGACAATAAATGTAGTTCAGTGCATTTACACAGATTCTGCACTTTAGACCACTCACTGATCTGTTCTTTCATTTGGTCACTTTGTTGAGGGAGCCATAACAGGTATATGAATCTCCCTTTTTCAATTGAGGAACATTATTTACCGAAAAGACCAAAAGAACATGGAGCATTGAATGAGTTTGCATTTTAAAGATCCAGGAGTTTGCAAATCCTGGATCTCCCTCCTTTCCTAGGTTCCCTATTTTGGTTTCCCATAGCACCAGCCTCCTCACCTAGAAGAAGTCTCCCCAGTGCTTGGTTTTCTCTCTCCCTTTCCTGCAATTCAGTCACCAAGTTAACACTTCAGCTTCACTGCTTCCAGGTCGGGCTCTGATGGGCTATTCTTCTGTAAGACAGTATTCTTTCATAATATGATATTGCTATTGTGCTCAGCTTTTCCTCACAATAGAAGTCTAATTAATAAATGCAGAAGGAAAGAAAGAAGAAAACAGAGAATCAGCATTAGACAAATACCACAGTAAATAAATGTGGTAGCAAAATCTACCAAGGGATGTTAATATTCATGTGTGAAGGTTTGAAGTAGAAATATGGTTTGCATCATCCCTTAAAACTTACCAACTACAAAGAAAAAAACAATAACTTTGTGGTGGAAAAAATCTAGATGACATCAACTTAACCAGGTGATTAAAGTTAGCCTTGCCACTAATAAGATGTGTCACGGATCCTCTGATATGACAAAATGCACCATTTTTGACCAAAAAAATTTGCAATGTCACTTTGGAAGTCATGGAACAAACCTAAATTAAGGACCATCCCACGAAATAACTTACCAGTATTCTTCAGAAGTTTATGATTATGAAAGCAATGAAAGACTTAGGGTCTGTCATAAACTATGGGGAAGAAAAGGAAAAATGACAATAAAATGTAATGTACAATCCTGGATAAAGCCTGAAACAGATAAAAAGGCATTAGTGTAAAGAATGAGTAAGTTTTGAAGGAGGTTAATTTCCCATTCCTGATGATAGTGCTGTAGTTGTATGATATTAACATTAGGCTAAGGGGAGAAGGAAGCAATGTGTTCTTCTTACAGTTTTTGTTTAAGTAAAAAGTAGTTCAAAGTATTGTTTAAGAAGTCAATATAATCAGCACCATCTAATAATATTATGACAGAAAACAAAAATTTTGATATTGTCGGAGGATAAATTCCCATCCCACCTCTGTGGGCTCATTTCACCCCTCATCTCTACCTCATCCTATGGTCTAGACTTTCTGGTTTCTAGAACACAGCTCTGGCTTTCACATATATGCTTTGTACCTCCTATGCCATTAGCCTTGAATGTCCTTGGACCCAGCATCTTCTCAAATGCCAGCATCCACTGATCTTGTCACATTTTCTATAAATTCCTTCTCATTGGTCCTGTACATGACCTTTCTCTTTAGTTTGTCAGTGCTTTCTGAAGTTTTTCTCATTGTGGTACACATGCAAAGTGCTACTGCAACACTTGAGGTAAATGGATTGCTGCTTCTGGTCTGAGATCACTGGCTAGAGCTCTCACCTTCTTAAATCCTGCCCAACCACCTCAAGGACTGAGAGGATTAGTATCTGAGCCCATCAGAACCCAACTGCATCCTTCTTGTATGCTATTGCACACCATCTGGGAGCTCCGTACCGTGCTCTCAGCCATGCCCTCTAGCATGTCTCACTCTGCACAATCATTATTTATCTTTAGATGTGTCTCTGCCAACAAACCAGGAGCTTCTTGGGGACTCTGGCCATATCCCAGTCATCTCTGATTCCTAGTGACAGCAAAATGTCTTATACCTGGAAGTGAGGTCTGTAAAAGTCTGTTCAATAAATGAATGACTGCATTGATAAACCATAGCCACAGCTCATTAAAATATTCTTGATATGCACTCCAGAGTATCTAGAAAAAAAAACCCAAAACACAAGATCTCTAGAAATCTACAGACATCATTATTGACCACAGAGCCATCTGGGAGTAAGCAGAAGTTGTACATGCCTTAAAACACCTTAGCATTTATCTTTTCTCAGGGTAGTTATAGTAGAAAGAGGTAGAAAGTTGGGTGATCAATGTATCTTTTATGTTGACCCATTCCTATCAAGAGAATATACATATAATATAATATAATGATACATATAATAATATGTATATATTATTTCCTGAGGAAACAGACAAATATACATGAACCACCTTCACTTAAAATCAAAGCATTTTCAATGTCTCCCTCTCTCCTCTGGATAAGTGGATCCCCAAAATGGAACAACACCTGGAGTTTATCTTTCTTGATTGAGTCTATATGATGACATAAGTCAAACCTGTCTTTGGATCCTAACCTTGCCCCTCATATAGCCTTGGAAAATGATTAGTTTCTATAGACCTTATTTATGAAGCTATTTAATAATGAGGCTTCTCATATAATCACTTCAATGTTTTTGTGAGGATTTAGAATTCCATAATACATATAAAATGTTTGGCACAATGATTGAATATAGTCTCTTCTCAATAACTCACAGTGCTCTTTCATGTCCTAGCCAAAGGGTCATGACCTTCACAGTTATTCCAATGGTTTTTGATCGTGAACTTTATTGCTTTTCTTCTTTTTCTTCCTCTTCTTCTTCTCCTCCTCCACATCCTCCTCCTACTTTTTTTCCAGCGTTGTGGGTCTAACCCAGGACTTAGCCCATACTAGGCAGCACCCCACCACTGAGCCAAGTCGCACTCCCATTTCAGCCATTGCACACTCCCTTCCTGTCAAAAATTGTACCCATTGGCTTTCTTACCTGACCAAAGTGCAGATGGGATAGTATATACACAGGAGATGCTTAATATGAAAGTGCTGTTGGCTAGGTAGACAGTTGTTAATGGCACAACTGAAGTAGCAAAAAGAGAATACTATGCTATTACAGAGGTAGCAGCTGTAGGAAGGGAAAAGAAAGTTTGGAATTATTAAAACTTAAAAGCTTAGAGGAAGGGTGCGACAGAGGTGAAAGTCAGGCCTTTTGAGAATGGGATGTTGTTCAATTGGTGCCATTGTCTCCAAACTCAAATGAGGGGTGCCCTCAAGGAGCCTGGAGCCTTCCCCCACTTTCTACCACAGGAGAGTGTTCTGGAGGGCTAATGCTGACATACCTGGGGACAGTATGACAAGCTGCTTCTGCACACATTGGAAAAGCTGCAGCCTGGATTTAGCTGCCTCTCTGGGAAGAAAATGCTGCTTTCATTGTGAAGTATACCTCAAGTTTGTGCAGAAACAGGAAGCAGGGAGGACATCCATGGGAACTGAAGAGCAGATCCCTTCTAGTCTCTTCGTCCTTCTCCAATCTTGTAGTCTCCACATAGTAACTGCTAAGGTCACCACTTAACAGAGTTGCTGGTCAAAAGAAAAGTGGTTTTCAGAGAGCTGACTTCAGCATCACCCAGCTGAGTATAAAATAGTCCACCTGGAGCTGAGAGACAGTAATTAACACCTGGCAAAGAGGGTTTGTGGGAAATTCCATGCAATAGCAGCCATCTGTCTGATTCAGTTTTCCTTGTGATGCATTTAATCCCACCTTTCCTAAACTCAATCTTCTGCTCACAGCCCATATTCTAGTGATGCTTCCAACATCTCTTTGTTGACAAGTGCAGGATAAATGAGGACAACTGCATGCTTTCTAAAGCTCACTCTCTGGTGTGTTTTCTCACCGGTATTTCTCATATGGCATTCTCACCAGTGAGGATTTTCCCCTCCCAAAGTCTCTGGACAGCACCAATCTCATAGCTATATCCTGTAACATGGGAAGAAATTAAAGCAACACTGGGGGCAAAACTTTTCCGTACCCCATTGTAGAAACCACACACCATGTCTTGCGAGTTGACCCAGCCTGACATTTCGTTTTGGGGTCTCAAGGAATAAAAGGTAGTAGACATTGTTGCTATTAACATAATAGGAGTATAACATCTCTCCCAAGGGACAAAAATAATCTAATCATCAAATATATAGGATAAAACACGTAATGGATCCTCAGTGTATACCTTGCTGATCCACAAATGTGTGAACTGGTCATTAGTGTTCTGCCAGCTCTACAAATAAAGAAACAGTGGTTCAGAAAGTTTACATGACCTATGCATGATTATACATGTATGATCTGCATAGAGATGTAAAGTGACATGATAAAAGAGCATGGATTTGTGGTCAGATGACCCACATATGAGTCATGGTTCTATAACTTACCAATTCAGAAATTTACATCATAAGAGACATATTTTTGTTCTAAAATAAGATAGTGATATGTTCCTCATGGTATTCTTGCAAAGCTTAAGGGATATAAAGTTGTGAAGTTCAAGTGACACTTAAAATGGCTTGTACAGTATCTGCAGAAAGAGGATGGCTATTGTTCTGTTTGTTGTAATAGTTAGTATCAGTGTAGTTATCCTGATGACAAGGAAGGTGATGGTAACTTGCCTAGCTACAGTTTGCACCCAGGACATTTTTCTGAAGACATTATATTCTCCATAAACATGCTGCACTCCCATCTCCCTGCATATGTGTCTTAAACATCAGACAGAATAACTTATATTTGATTTTTATCCAGTTTTAAAGATAAACAAAATCTGCATCTCTTACCAATTACATTTGGATTGGTGACTCCATCAAGTAGTTTTATTTTAGTGTTTATATGCATGAAGAAAGATGAGAAACTAACTAGCTACACTGCATTAAAAATAAAGCCAAAATAGCCTTTTTATTCTGGAAAGGTAAGCAGAGAATACACCATTAGCAACAACACCTAGTCATACAGGCAGGCCACTATATCAGGATGGTGATTAAAAGTGCTGCTGATATGGAAACCAAGAAGGTGCTTGGGTTATGCTATTCACTTTGTGACTGCTGACCACAAGGCAAAAGTCACCTAAAAGGATCAGAGGTAGTGTGTGAAAGGCTGTAGAGCAAGAAATTCAACTTGTAAGGAAGGAAGATGAGTACAGCTCAAGCAAAATGTTTTTCCTTTTAACTGATTAAGCATTGTAAGACCTTTGTCCCAAACAAAATTAGAAGTCAAGGCAATGATACTCAGGTAGCTCCCACTACTAATTAACTCTTGTTCAGTAATGACTTTTACTGCCAAAACATTCACATTCTATTTGTTCATTAGAGATTTTAAGATGTTTTCTGTGCTATTTTACTTTATTTGGAGTTTGATATGGTACCCAGATGTTCACATTTTTGCACAATCCAGACAACCATTCATGAAATTGTCACTCAGCACCTGAGGAATAATAATAACTTCCACTTGTTGATAACCAGGAAGCACCAAGAATGTATGGTGACTCTACATATTCTCTCTGATCCCTAGAACAGCCCTCTAGGACACATGATTCTTATAGGTAAGAAAATTAAGCCTTGGTGTTAATGATCCTGCACAAAATTACACAGGTCAGTAGCAAAGTTAGGATTCAAACCTCTTAAATTATAAACATTGCATTTTGCATATTATAATATTATCTGTAGGTATGTAATGTCCCCTACTCAGGTAATATCAAATTCAATCAGTTGTAGCTGTTTCATAAGAAAAAGCTTTAAGTTCAGCTTATTCCCGTTCAAACATGAGCTTGCATTCCTAGCCCACCACTACCTTGCTGTGGAACCTCAGTACCCTCCTTTCCTTAATCTAGTGTGAGTGTGGCATTGGGCAGCACATGGAGAAAGATCTGCAGAGTGCCTTTGCAATATGACCTGTAGTCATTCACCCATCCCTTTAACACCCTTCATCTAGTGAGCGTCTGTGAGCCAGATGTTACACTAAGCTCTTACTGAATGGTAATAAATGTCCTTTCCTTTTGTACTTCTATCCCAGACAGTTTCTCATGGATTGACAAGAATTCCATCATGTCATAAAGGTCATAGTACACAGCTTGGTGCCAAAGTCCCAAAGTCTAAGATCAAAGAAAGACAGAAAACTTGGTGAAGGGGAGAGTAGTTCTTTGAAAGTTCTCCCTTCTCAAAAAAGAGGTCTGTTCACTTTCTTTAGATTGTGGGTATTTAATAATAATTTTTAAAAATGTCTATGAGAAAAAATATTTAGAAATTCTTCAGTCAAATCAAGAACTGAACAGATTTTTGTAGCAATCATGTGTGGTTAAGGTCAGCTACCAATTAAGTCATTTTGAGCATTTTCACTTATTTAATTTTGAGATAGAAATGTTCTGTGTCATAGTCATCACAATGGGCATGGCTTTTGTTTTACATGTTTAATGTCACATTAGTCACTAGTTTATAAATATACCCGAGCATTTCTCTTTTGGCCATTTGAATCCAATTGAAAGCTACAGATAAGAAATCTCAACCCAGGGTGCACTGAATACAGAGCAAAGCATTTTCTTATCCTTGGATCCTCAAAAATCAAATCTCTTAAAGGAGTGGATTTTGAGGGACAGAAATCCTCATTCATCATAAGGGTACAAGGGATGTTTGAAACCACCTGTTCTGAAACTTCCATTTCATAAATGAGGAACCTGAGACCAGAGAGGCTAGATTCATACCAGCAGGCAAAGAGAATTCTGGTGCTCCGACAGAGCTGTAATTGGCAATTTTGATGACAAGAATGAACAGAGTGAAATATACAGCTATGCCGTTGGAGGAGAGACGCAGGAGGAGACCCAAGAGAAGAATAGAGGGTGTGACTCCCGATCTTTATCCATCTCCCAGTCCTTGGGTGGTTCTTCAGGAGGAGGGTGGGATGACTCATCATCTGATGCTTGGATTCACTCCATTATGCCACATTACCTCTCCATATGGGAAATCTCCAGGTCCTAATTGCTTTATTTTATACCTGAATGTAGTCTCTCTTTCAACTCCGTGTGCCCACTTTTTCCTCTTTTGAACATCCTTCGAAAGGGAGAATAGCAAAATGCACTGTTTCTTATGTTTCTCAAGAATTATAAGTGAAGCTTGCTATGGTAAAATGCTTGAGTACTCCCCCCCACACACACACACAGACAAATTTCTATACAGATTCATTATCAATGTGAGGATTTTAAGATGGTGGGGACTGTAGGGAGGTAATTAGGGCATGACGGTGAAGCCCAAAGAGTCGTTCACCACCTTCCTCCATGTGAAGATATAGCAAGGAGGCTCGTCTACTTGAAGGGGCCCTCACCATGACTCTGGACTTCGCATCCCCCAGAGCTATGAGAAATAAATGTTTGTTATTTATAGATTTATGGTATTTTGTTCTCACAGTCCAAATAGAATAAGAGAAAGCTCAGTGACTATTTATTACTACTGCTATCAGAGTCTTTATAAGAAATGCTACATAGGCACTGGTACCTTCATGCTCACAATCTGATCTTCAGGGTGGGCTAGCACAATGGTCTGAAATCCTTTCCTATCCATTAGAGATGATGTGGGCCACAGCAAAATTTGAGCACATGAAAATACTCGATGTTACCCAGATGATTACTCTAGAGACATTAGCACATAAAAGATCTAGATATAATTTGTTCGGATTCCACCAACTAACCCCAAGGCCCAAGAAAATTCAAATCCTCTCACATCTTTTGCTTATTGCTGGGGCTTACATTTCTATGCTTCTCTTTACCTCAGACATTTTGTCCATTTACGTTGTCTGCACTTCACTTGACATCAGCCCGCGCAGAATGCAGAGCATTGCTTGGTTTCCACAAGGAATCCACCCTTGCCAAATACCTTGTAAACTTAATGGAATCTCAAAGTTTGGAGAAGACATGGACAGGGGTCACATGCTGCTGCCTGAAGTTTCACTTCATGGCTGACTCCCTCCACACTCTTTCCTCTTCCTGCCTGTGTTATTCTCCTGCTTTGCCCCCACGCTGCAACTTCTCTCCCTCTAGTATGCAAACCAGCTCTGGTCTCCTTTGTCCTTATTCTTAAACTTGTAAGCCCAAATCTATGAAAGGGTCTGGGGCACTAAATTGAAGGAAAAATAAGCCATCTAAATAGTGTAACTGACTCTTCTTAAGCTATGAAGGGACATCTGGGTCATCAGCAGGAGCAGACAGAGGCCCTCCATGTTTGCATCTCTGAGTAGGAAATTGTTTTGTGGTGAAGAGCAGCCACCTAAGGGGAGAGGAGTCCTTTCTGATTAACCTCTGTGAAAACATAAGCGAATATATGATATTCCATACTGCCCTTATTTCCTAAAAATCAGTGGAGAAAATATTAAGACCAAAGGGGGAAGGGGAAAAAAAAAAAAAAGGTCTTCCACCTTCACTCTCTTTGTCCAGAAGGACAGACAGTCAGGAGGCAGCAGACTCCACAGAATTCCAGCCCTGGAAGTGCTACACAAAAGGTTGTGCTATTGGGTCTTGTGTAATGGTTATCATTCTCCAAGGCCTTCAAAGTCAAATGACAAATTTTCCCTCTTACAGTGTTCTGCTCGGTCTAGATTGTCTCACAAAAGACATCTCTTAAAGCCCCTATATCCACAAGTCTGAGTGTACCACAGCCCCTGTGTGGGCTTAGGAACTCCCTCACAGTGCCCTTTGTTTAAGTTCCATTGGACTCAGTCTGAATAGCCAGTTCCTCTTTTCTTTTTGTTCCTTGCCACATTGTTCTTACTTGGCCATATTTGGTCTTTCTGATCTTTTTCTTCTGATGGTACAAGAGGAAAGTGAGTGAACCCATAGAAGAGGAGACAGTTGGCCTCCTATCTGTTCTCACTGCTGGCTCTGCTCTCCAGTGCTATGTGACCCTCTTGTGGCCCAGAAAGAGCTTGATATTTAGCATTGCTGGCAGGGAAACTTATTTCACAGTGGCACATGTTGCTTTCCTCAGAGGAGAGTATGGGGGGACAATGCGTGGCCAATAGAGCCTGGCCTTTAAACATATTGTCAGGTGCTCATGATCACAAGTGGCAGATGATTAGCAAGAAACAAAAAATGTGTAGGTGAGCAATACCTGTAAACCTTCATTTCACCATTTCACATCTTGGGCTCAGAATTTGGCCTAAAATTTTGCTTCAGGAGACCAGGCTTGGCAGCATCCTGGCTTTTATTGTATCAACATTGTTAATGTGTGCTTCATATTTTAGGATTTTGATGTTTGGTTTGAGTTTCCAAAGCACCAACTTAAGTTTCTCCCCTGGGTTATAAACAGGAATAGCAAATTAATATGTGAGACTGAAACTAAAACTGCACAAAGTAAAACATGTAATTCATATTATTATTTTCAAAAGTTTGAAGTGTGAAACAGCATTGCATATTTGGGTAGAACAAGTGGATCAGAGTTCAGGAGAGGACACAGGGTGTGCTGTGGAGTGGGCAGGGGAACAAGACTGTCAATTGATTAAAGAGGATCAGATGATGAGTTCCTTGTGATCCATGCTAAGAAGCTTGGGTAGTATCAAGGATCAAAGAGCATTAGAAAAGGTTTTTAATCAAGTGATTTACATAATTAGATCAGCATTTTACAAAGACTAATTAGGGGCAATGAGGAGAATGGATTTCAATGTAGCCGAGAAAAGGGAATTTGGGAACCAGAATAGGAGACCTTGGGAAAAATTCAAGCAAGAAAGGATAAAGGAATGAACTAAGGGTGAGAGGCATTGAGACTAGTGAGACCGGATTAACTATCTGGTGTAGAAGGGAGAAAACTGCAGGCAGAGATTGACTTTGAGATTTAAGGCTTGGGAAATGTATTAGCTTGTAGCAGACAGCAAAGGGCTGCACGGGGAACCTCAGAAATGAGACAAGTGAAGGATCCAGGAGGCGGGCCTCATGTATCAGCTCCTGCTCCTAGGAGGCCTCAGGACTCAGAGTCAAGGGACGTGAAGCTTGAGCCACTCGTCCTTGATTAGAAATGTTATTCATTCACCAAAAGAGCAAACTGCCATGGGCTTCCTCAACTAAGAGTCTCCTTTGACTGTGAGTTGAAGAGTGTAAATTCTATGCATGGTGGTAGAAAGGGACAGGAGTCCTAAGCTTGCTGTGATTAATTGCACGTGTGATTGAAAACTCCCAGGTCAATCAGTGCAGTCAAAAGGACATTCTTCCTCAAATTTCATTTATTTATTCTCTGTTTGGTAAGCATTTCCATCCTTGCTCCTCCTCTGCCCTCTAATTTTAGGGGTAATTCACATGGAAGACACCAGACCTTTTTCTTTATATTAATATGACCAGTACAGTAGTGTTGTGAACTTGGGGTTTATTCAGGGGACAGTGTGAATTCAGGTAAGAGTTATGGTACATCCCTAAGTGGATGGCACCAGTATAGATTAATTTAATTCTGAACTTTTGCTCATATTTCATAGTCAAACCATGGAATATTATGCTTTCTCCTTTCTAGGTAAGAGTATGAGCTTTGGAACCAGAGAGTTATATTCATTGCATTAGAGTATGACTTCTGGGATCAAACATCCTAGGTTCGATTCCTGGCTCTGCTACATAGTCATTGGGTGATAGGAGACAAATTATGTAAAAGTATAAAGCCTCTGTTTTCTCATCTTTCAGAAAAAGATTGAAAAGCTAATCTCTTTTTCATAAGGTTATTGGGAATATTAAAAGGATATTAAATATTAAATGAGATTCACAAAATACTTGGGACATTGTCAACTGGATTATGTAAACAGAAGTATAAATACATATACAACCATACTATATTGCTTCATTATTATAGCTATTCAGTTGGTTTAGAATCTGTGGTGATTAAACTCATCTATAAATTAAAGCCAATATATCATCCTGACAAATTTGTTGGAAGACTTATATGGAGCTAGTGAATGAATTTAAAATCTAGCCCACTCATCTCTCTAAAATACAACCTGCATGGAGGAGGAATTTGGGTCTGTTGTATTTATTGTTACATGTGTGTCTAGAAAACATTAGCCTAGAAACATTAGCATATAATTAATAAGTATTTGGTGAATGAGTGAGAGATAGGCACGTGAGTCTTAAATTCCATGCAATACCTCAAGTGTAGAGCAACTCTCCCTTTGAACTAGCCCCAGTGACCTTCTCTCTCTAAACCACTCCTGATTGCTATCATATCAGCATCATTTATGTAGATTTCTGATCACTTTGCTGCTTTTCATTCATTTATGTTTAATAAAAAACCTTTAGTCTCATATGCCTCTGTAATCTGATCCCAATATTTTTCAAAGGTTGCTTCCAGTATTTTCCCTTTAAGTCGCCTGTATTTGGATAAATGGAAACATTTACTCTTCTACAAATATTATATCCAGTTTTCTAAACCTGAGTGGTGTTTGTGTGCATTTGTTTAGGTCAGCTGAGTTTAATTGAACATTCTGTGATAAAGGAAATGCCCTCATCTGTGCCATTCAGTGCAATAGTCGTGTGTGGCTATTGATCGAGACAGGAAATAAGGCTAGTTAAAGGGAAAAAGAAATTTGTAATTTTCTCCTATTCCAATTAATTTAAATTTTATTATTTACATATGGCTAAGGCTACCATACCAAACAGCTTTGGTAGAGACCATTCTTTACACTGATATTTGTATGTCCCAATTCTCCACAGTTTCTCTCAGAAACATAACTTTCCCATAAGCTCAAATCCTTCTTACAGGGCCATAATCCTTAATCTATAAGCCACTTGCAAAAACCACTCTTCTACATTGAATTTCAGTTACATGGCTTATGACCATTGATAGGCGGTATGGACTCAGGGGAGGGACCTATCTTCTGTGCACAGGGCAAAGCATGGGCCTTCCAGAGTTTCAGTCCATCATCAATGGACCTACTGAACCACTTATCAATTCACTGACTAAATGAAAATATTATTCCATTAATTAACAAATTTAGATAAAGAGACTTGATTTTCTAATGGCATTTTTTCATAGATACTCGTGGTTATCCGGAAGGACACAGGTTCATCAGTTAATCATTCATTTATCCCCATGTGTGACACCCATATGATCTTCACAGAGTTAAACTGTCAAACTAAAAATCTAAATTTCATTCTAATTTTATAGAACAAATCAATAATTTACTAACCCCTTCAAAAGTGATACTAAATGAAATTTGTGGAACAAAACTGTCTTTCAGACAAGACCATTTGAATATGGAGAGCTACTTACTAAGGAAATCATCTTTCTCATTGTAAATTTGATTTTGAAAAAGAGGTTTATTATTTAACAATTACCCAGAGAATAGGTATTCCTCAATACACACTTAAAATATATTTACAACTTATATTTTTGGATCTACTTGACATTCAAGGAAATGTGAAAAACAATCGGTTTGTTCATACCTATTATGCTGAAGAATATTCCTCTTATAAAAGATGCACTACAAACAGTTTGGATACTCAGAATGGCTAGATGAGAGATTAAAGATTATTCTGAGAAAGGAAATTACCATTTTTCCCAGGTCCTAATTTGTTCTCCTAAAATTCCCTATTTTATTATGTAAACATATATAATTTACAAAATAACTCTTATTAGTCCATAAAGCTAGCATTGTCCTTGGAATGTACATAGTAGATATCTCAGGTTATTTTTCATTTAATTAATGATTTTTAAAATGAGTAGAAAAAATTCATTATACATTATAAGATATTTGTTATATTTCAGATATAACATATCCACAATATATTAATAATTTCTACTTAAAAATCAATAAGAAAATGGATAAAACTCAAGTGAAAAATGGGCAAAAATCTTGAACAGTCCAATCCACAAGCAAGATAATATGAATGAAGTGGTATTCAGCATTGTCACTCCTCAGGGAAGTGTAAATAAGAGCCCCAGTAGGATATGGATACATGCCCACTGGAATGGCTAACATTGAATTACAATTCCAGGCACTAGAAATATAATGGTAAATAATGAAGATGCAGTACCTGCTTTGGTGGTGTCTAAGGTACAGAGGATGCTTCAGAAAATTTTTAAAAAGCACTAAAAATACTGTTGGATCAGTTTTGTGATAAGTACTGATTATTGTGAAATGCAAAAATGCTATTTTTCTTTTCCAGAGCACTGTATGGAAAGCAGTTGTGGAAAGGATTAGCTAATTGTCAAAAGGGTATCAAAAAAGAAATAAAATAGACTATTTTTAACAAATACTGCCTTAGAATTCTCAAACAGTATTTTTCAAGTAAAGAGAACCCTGGCAAGTCTAGTCCTTCACCAGACTTTTTTTTCAAGCTACTGTTACAAAATGTGTTCAAGGAAATAAAATGACAAGATGATTACAGCAGCCCCATCGTGGTAATTAGCTTGCATTCAAGCCTCAATGATGTTTCTCCCATGAATCTGGATCTCCTTTGAATCTCAGTTTGTTTTATTTTCTCCTAATACTTATTGATACGAAACTTGATGTCTTTTAGGTAAAGAAAATTGCATATAAAATGGAAAAAAAACCCTTCCTTTTATACGTTTATGATCTTTTAAAACTATTTTCTTTAATTGAATCAAATTTTAATTCATCCTATTTGGGGGGCGGAATATTTTGCTTACCAAGTAAGTGCTTCTTAGGGTTTACAAAGAATACAGAATCGGTGAACATCCTTTGTCTCAGGAATGCCTGATCATGCAATCACATAGAAAGGAATATGACCATGTGATTGCCCATTAGCCTTTCCAAAACCATCAAATCAGTCTCTTATCAGCTAACCTGGCCACATATGGTTTTCAAAGCAAAGTTGTCACATTAGACATCTTTTATCTTTCTTATCTCTCCACAACATTTCTGAAGAGGACTCTATACTATTGATTTCAAATATAGTTACCTAGGCTAGGTCATCTAAGTCTCACATTCACCTTAAAAAATAGGGAGTATTATATATCATTATTATTATTATTATTATTATTATGCCGATTAGAAAAATGAAGCTCACAGGTTAAACTGTTTTTCCCAAGACATTTACCAGAGATAGCTCATGAGAGATCTGTGATTAGAGATTGAGTCTTTCTGATTGCAGACTGATATTGCCATTTCTCTACATTGCTTAGAGAGAGGGTATCCCTTAAAGACTGTTGGTTGCTTTCTCCACAATTAGCAAGTTCATTCCCTGGTTCTTTTCTGCAGAATGGGCTTGAAGGAGTGCGACATGACTTGTAAGTTGAGGACACACCCTTGAGAAACTATTGTGCTATGAACATTATCTCCAGATAACATTAGTGTCCCATCCAGATTGCATCACTAGGATATTTAGGACAAAATTATGTAAAATTCATAGATTCATATTAGCTTTGCATATGAGATTTGATCTTTACTTGATTAAGGAAGTTTTAGGAAATTAAATATTATTTTTAAGCAATGATTTTCCATACTTAAAAATATCAGCTTTTCTTTTCAAACAATATGTTATGCAAATTGTCAATATTTAAAGCAAAATAAAGTGAGCTTTGTAGGCACAGGATATCCCCAGTGACCTTACCACCCTGACACCAGCTAGTTCCTTTCCATATGCTTATTCTAGACTTTTAGGTTCCATGAACAAGTTTGAAAGTGCTAAAATCAAATATAATCTAAAAATAGCTTTGAAGTATCTGCCAATGACACTACCTACCAAAGACATCCAGTTTCAGTATGATTATTTACAAACTTACTTTAATAATTTATTGTCTTTATTTTTCTCTATTTGTATTTTATTTATTTATTTATTTATTTATTTTAAACACCCACCTTTTCTAATAGTTCTCTCCCTCTCTGTATATGTGCATGTATGTATGTCAGAAGGGAAGAAAATTTTGACATACTATTCTTCAACTTAGGATGCCAAAGGACAGTAGAGGCTTACTAGTTCAGCTGCTAAAATCTTGAATTCTCATACGTAAAGTCTTAAATCATTATGCAAGGGACATTTTCTTTGTATGTTTCTGACCTGCAGTTAAAATTGAGTCAGTATAACCAAAACATAGTCACTGACATCCCTCCTTGTAGCCTCATTCCAACTGTCTAGAACATTCACCAATGCCTAATTAATGTCTACCTCTTATCTCCAGGATTAAATTCCAAACATAAACCATGTTCCCCAGAACCCAACAAGTTTCAGTCTGCCTTATTTTAGATCTTGCTGAATCTTTCCTAAAGTTTTTCTTCAACATTATCACCTCAACCAAATATAACCAGAACTGTTTTGATCAAACTGATGAATATTTTTGCACAAAGAGAGAATCTAAATATTTTAGCCTTCTTGGCTTCTTGAGGATACAAAACTATGGAATGTATCTAGATTGAGAATTCTTAATCTTATTCTACCACCACCAAAAGATACATAAACAGGCTCTAAGGACTCAGTATCCTCTGAAATTTTACTTAAAGTTTATATTTTATCCAAGTTCATATTTCTTATTGGGAAAGATGCAAAACTTTCATCATTTTCTCTGAAAATAATGTACATTAGTATAGTCAATTGATTCAAAATTGAATGTACATCAGGATTACCTATAATGAAAAAAGGAAAGATTTGGTTTCCACTTCAGACTTTGGGATTTCAAACCTTTTTGTGTGAATGTGAAACAGAAATGTACAATTTTAATACACTGCCTAAGAGTTTCTGCCCAGTTGCCACTGGTTCACGGGCAAATGATTTTGGACCCACTGATGATAAACCACTGATTTTACAGTTAAAATAGTAATATTTGGAGACTGTGTCAGGCTGGGATTTATTAGCATTTTTTTCTTTTGAACAGTAGATAAGCAGATTTATGATTCCTGAATATCAGGTAGAAAGAAAGAAGAACTTTCCTCATCTACAAATTACCCTAAGCGTTCTATATCTTTATTGACAGTCTTTGAATAAAGTATTTTACATGTAATTGATGTTCAATAAATATTTACTCAATAAATGAATGAGTGAGTGACATGAGAAGTGAAACAAAATCCAAACGATATTAATGCTATGATTAAAATTAATAGAATGTCCTTTAAAAGACCTGCTAAAGGACACATTTCCTATGCAGATGAATTAATGAATAAACAGTGTAAACATTTGTGGCTTGCATCTGAGATAATGAATACAGGATATAAAATGTGGTGGAGACTGAGATGAAAATCCTTTGTTGATGCCCCTAGCAAATAACTAATTCCTCAGCTTGGTCAAGGTGTCCAGTCCTGGCTTCTGAGACTGGCTGGTGTTCTATCTCCTTCCCCTATCAGAGAGAAGCAGTATACTGGCATGGTGTTGTAGCACTAAACTAAATCACAGGGTTTTCTAAAATTACATTGGGTGGAATGACATTCGGTGCCATGTTTTTCCTCCCTGTGTGGACTTCAGCTCTGTGTCATTAGTTAATATAAATTAATTTATTGCAGACCAGGGAAATATTTTGTTGATGAATGTCTAACCTTGGGCCAATTATTTACATAATTTAAGCTTCAGTTTGCTCGTATACAAAGTGGAGGATAAACTATTTACATTTTTTGTTACTCTAATTGATTATACATGATAGCATAATGCATTTTGATTCATTGTACATGAATAGGGCACAGATTTTCATTTCTCTGGTCATACATGATATACAGTGACACCATTCCTGCAATCATACATGTACCTAGGGTAATGATCATTCTACCATCTTTCCCACTCCCATGCCCCCTCCCCTCCCCTCACTCCCCTCTGCCCTTTCAATGCTCTTGTATAGAAGACAGTGTATGCGAATCATTGAAGCTTGATGATGTCCTGAATGTAATATTTAGCATTACTATTTTAGTAAATAAATGGGTCATTAATATGGTTATATTAGAGTAAATGAATTAAATATATATTTTAATAAAAAAAACGATAGTTTGCTGAGATAAGCATCTGTCTCACACTTTTGTCCTTGATAAAAAAATCTTTGAGTGGGCAGAGGATGTGATGATCCACCTAATTTATACCAGAGAACTGGGACTAAGAGTCAATCAACTTTCTCAAGTGATTTTTGCAAACAGAAAATAAGAACAGAACAGGACCTTTAACCCAGGCTGAGCTAGTGTGTTCAGCATTCTTTGTCTTACTACACTGTTGTCTGGGGAAATGGATATCTATCTGAGAACAAAATTGAATATAACATAATGCAACATCTGTTACATAGGGATTCAGAAACACAGAAAGTCAGGCTGAAATGAAGAGGGATGACAGATGAGCTGGTCAATTTACATTATGAGAGTAGTGCTGTCACTACTGGGTAAAGTACGCAGAAGTTTCGCTTAACTGTCAGACCTGTGTTCAAATCTGACTCACACACATATTGTCTGATCTTAATTGAGCTTATCTGATCTCCTCAGTTTCTCAGTTTTAATTTCTTTCATTAAATGCAAATTTGGCACATCATATCTAGTTGATTGACTTATCAGGCAATTTATATTAGATAACAAATAGCTCATAGTAAAATCAATAAGTGTTAGCAATTACTCTCACTACTGTTTAGTTCCTTTCACTTAGAAGAAGAATAACTGAGTTGAGATCATGCTTTACCTTTTCATAGCTTGTGACTTTTGGACAATTCAGTTTTTTGAGCTTTTTCCTGAGACAAACATCCACAGAAAAAAACAAAAATAATAATAGCACCACCAGCCCTATTTACATTAAAATAATCATAAATACAGCACAAGTTAATGGATGTGAAGTTGTTTTTGAACAAATAGATTGTTATACACACGTTAGTAGTTATAAAATATGCCCTAGCACAGAAATTCTTCACATTATGTTTTCAATTTTTCATGGTTCTAGGCTAGTCGGCTGCTAAAACCAGAGTGTGGATAAACAGACCTGTGTTAAATGGTCATCTCTTCCCTTTCATATAGCCCATGCAACATATAAATGAAAGCACCCTTTGAAGAAAACAATTTCCTTATCAAGCTTGAACAGACCCGGCCACAGCAATGGGAGCACAAATCAACCACAGTGGGTGAAGTTGTGTTAATTATTTTTAATAATACTTATAGTTTTTTATGGTTATGAAAATAATACATGTTCTATGTCAAAAATTAGGGAACACACACATATTACTATAAAAATCAACTCACTCCCCCAAACTCAGAAAATATCTGTTTTGTTCTAAGCATTTCCAATCTTTATAAGAATACTTAAAAAGGCTTAGACAGTTTAAATGATTTACCTAAGCACTCTAGGGCAAAAAGTTAACAATAGAGCTGCCTCTCGATGGAGTGTAGCATTTTGTAGCTTGTGTATTATGTGTTCCATGTGGTCTTAGCTGCATGATGGCAGGGCCTCTTCATAACTCTGAGGCTGTCAAAAGAAACTGTTACTTTCACTGTAGTGATGAGTGAACTGAACTCAAAGACATTCAGTATCTCATCCTAAATCACAGAGCCTACAGAGATAAGAGTTGGGATGTATCTATCAATCACTTGACTGCAACTCATGGGCCCCTCTACTGCAGCATCATGGCCCAATCCCACACATAGTGGATTAAATATGTGAAAGCAATGAGAACAGAATGGGTAGGTTCAGGGTTTTGTAGATCTTGTCCAGTGGAATATCTATTTTCACTTATTCAACTGGCAATCTCCACCTGATATTCAGTTCACTGATTTGTTTGTAGATATAGTTCATGGTGAGTAATCTTGGGAATCTTTCCTTAATGTTTTGGGCCTCTGCTTAAAAATCTACAAAATGAATATAAACTAAATAAGTTCTCTGTATTTTGGATGCTTTAGGCCTTATGAATGAAGAAAGCAACTAGCGATAATGAAGTCATTCACTGTTTCCCTTCACAATGGTAGTTCAAGGCTCAATGTCCCACCAAAGACACACCCAAGACAGTATAACACCCCAGGCTCTCATAACATCTGCCTTCATTCCAAAAATCACTTCAAGATAGACCAGTCATTGGCTGAAATATGTCTTTTCTATGAGTGCATCCTTTTTTTTTTTTTTTTTTTTTGATAGAAGGAAATGAACCCAGGGATGCTTAACCACTCAGTCACATCCCCAACCTTTTTTTTTTATTTTTTATTTTGAAACAGGATCTTGCTTAGTTGTTGAGGCTGGCTTTAAAATTGTAATCTTCCTGCCTCAGCCTCCCAAGTCACTGGAATTACAGGCATATGCCACCATGCCAGGCTATAAATTCATTCTTAAGGAAATTGTTTTGTAGATATGATTCAGCCAGTTTTTGCTCAGGTCTCTTTGGCGTTAAATCACATACTAGGTGCTTTCTGATAACTGTAACAGTAAATTGTTGTCTTAAGGTATTTATAAATTTTCTTTTAAGAAATAATTTAATTTTGCTCTCTAAAATATCTAATTTTTTCTAAAAGATTATAGTTTAACTGGTAGAATATAAGAGCTTTTTCTCTCATTTATATTATGCATTTTAAAAATTCTTACACATCTAGTGACTATAAAATAGTAACTTGTCAGATATTTTATATATACACACATGTATTTGTTACGAAATCACTGAGAACGTAAAATACAATATTGGCAAATCTATAGGGAAAGAACAGTCTCATGTTATGGATCATAGTTAAGTTTGTACCACTTACAGGGGAAGCAACTGGGTAATATCCTTTTAACATTCTGATGTTTTTTATATGCTTTGTCCAAGTCATTCTAGCTGTAGTAATTCAGGGTGCAGATAGGTATGTATATTGCAAATTGCTATGGATACCAGGATGTTCCAAAAAAATATACATTGAGAACCTATCATTGACCATGCACCATTCAAATTGTTGGAGATATATCAACAACAAACAGCAATACTTGTACCCTCACAAGGCTTAGATTCGCTGCAACATTATAGGTAACAGGGAAGCACTGAATGATATCAAAAGAAAAGACCAGTACTCATCAAAAAACATGAATTTGCATAGAAGCAAGGGCAAGCTTCTTTGAGGAAAGGTCACTCATTCTTTGTTAACAACTTTGTAACATTTCTTTACATGAGTATAACATAATTTAATTAGGCACCTCTTTATTGAGGGAAAAACTGGGAAAGATTTGCTTGTTCTGTAGTCGTTTCAAAAAGTAGCAAGAAATTTTAAAACACAAAATGAGAAAACTTTGCAAGTACTGAAATAGATCTCCAAGAGTATTGTTAAATTAAAATTAGAGGAAGCAATATTTGCATTTGCTTGTATAATGCATAAAATGTTTCTGGAAGGATATATAAGAAATTAACAGCTACCATCGGAGGAGGTAGAAATATGAGAACTGGGAGCTATGGGATAGGAAGGAGAGGAACATTTTTCACTCTAATTATCTTTTTGTAAATTCATGTTATTTTAAAATATATACTTATTATTTAATACAAATATATTTCTATTTAAAAATAAAATGTCTTATTTTGCTTGCCATTATAAAAATATGCAATATCCTTATTATTCCTCTACTGAAATCTCAACTTCCATTTATTGGCCATTGTTTTTCCTGAATTGTAGGAGGTGCTTTATAGTCTGAATGCTCTTTCTATTAAGTGTAGGTCACTGGAATATTTTCTTTAGGCTCTTATTTCAATGATGTTCTTTGCCCAAGAGGTGCTTTTACTTTTAATCAGATCCATAACAATTCCTTTAAGCTTTGTCTTTTCTGTTTAAATTTTAAGAAACCTTTCCAAATCTCAACACCATATAGATAGTCAGACCTTTTCATCCACACATTTTATATTATCTTTAAATCCATTTGAAATTTATTGCTATATATAATTTTTAAAAGTGTTCAACTTCATTTATCCTAACACATTTTGCTGAGCAATCAGCTATTGTCTCATTGATGTGTGGTACTTGATGCTGATGCTGCATGAGCCCCCAAGATGGTGCTTAATACATGGTTAAACCATCACTGTCACCCTGAAGCCTGCATATCCTCTCTCCCAGGCCTCTGTATTCCCTATACCAGGCACCTTCATATCAGAACTCAGCCAGAGGCTCTGGGAGACCCTCTGCAGATCTCTCTTGCCACCTCTCTCCCTCCCAAGATAGGGACCCACTAACTGTGGTTACTTTGGAAGCCCAGACTCTTAGCCATGGCTCCTCAACTCAGGGAGTCCCCTGGGTTCTGCCTGTTTCCCTTCTCAGATTTATGGTCTGGAAGCTTCCTCCAGTAGGAGCTGTGTGGGAAACACAGGGCTCACTGTGTTTCTGAAACTTTCAGAGATCGTGGCCCCAAAATACCTGATAGCAAAGGTCTGGTGGCCAAGCCCCAAATTTGCTCTTGTTTTTCAATATGAACTCATGTTTTGATATATACTGAATATATTTTTCAGGGTGGGTGAGGGAGGGTGAAGGTGACCTCTTTACAAGGTTAAGTAGTTATATTCTTAAATATAACGGGTTTGTTTATTTAGGTGTTCTTTTAAGTCTTTTAAAATAGCTTTACAATTTTATGTCCCTAAAGTGACTGTCTATTCTTTATTAGTTCAATTCTCAAATACTGGAGAGTGTTTTTGCTATAGTAAGTGGCCTCATGTTCTTTTGCAATTTCTGTTGGATTATTGCATAGAAGGACATTCTTGATTGCATATATTGAATGCATAGCTGAAAATTTTATTTACATTTTCTAACTAGTTTCAATAGTTTTTCTGCTATTTCTTTGACATCCTATGTACATCATTTTGTCATTTATATCTAATTATTCTTTTAAATTTTCCTTCCAACCTTAAAATTTCTTATTTCTTTTGCTTTTCTTACTACATTGTACACTTTTTATGACACATGAACAGTATTAGGGCTGGGTAATATGTCTATCTCTAACCTTAAAGGGAATGACCTACATATTCACAATTAATCTGGTATTCTTTGTGTTTCATTAATAGGGCAGATATTAGCAAATAAAGGAAATTTCTTGCTCAGTTTTCCTGGATAAATTTGATATTGATCAGAAAAAGATGTTGAATTTTTATCAACTTTATCTTCCAAATTTATTAGGATGCTTCATTTTTTAAAGTAATGAGTAATATTAATAAATATTTGAAATTGAACTGTTGTGATTGAGAACTAAGTGTGCTTAGACACTGTTGTGTTCTATGTTTTGTTTTAATAATACCTTTTTTGGGGCACCAGAATCATTTGGCCTCATTTTTATTTCCACC
The DNA here is from genome assembly GCA_020662805.1 of Glaucomys volans. NCBI lineage: Eukaryota > Metazoa > Chordata > Mammalia > Rodentia > Sciuridae > Glaucomys > Glaucomys volans. The sequence continues at coordinate 126,644 of JAJEJO010005619.1, forward strand.
AAAAGCGGAAGAGAGCTACCATGGTAGTACAAATCTGATCTTCTGTCATTGGAACTTTGGTCTTAGCTCTGGGATCAGCAGCTACATGATTGGGTGAATTGTTCAAGATTTTGAATATGAATGTTGTTTTTTTATAAAAATAAAGATGAGAATCAGGAATAAAATTTCATGGTACCATGATTTCTCAGTTTTTTTCAGGATTTCTCTTTCAGTCTCTCCATCTTTTTTTCGCCAGTGGCTCCATGCCTACATCCTCACCTTTTTCCTTAAACCTCATTCTCTACATACGCTTTCATGCCTCTTGGTTTCTGCATGCACTGTGCCTTCTGTGCGGGAAAACCTTTATACTTCAGTCAGAATTTGTTGATTTTGTTGATTAAAGATAGATACAGTATCTTTCTAGGTTAAGAAAATAGAAATTTATTGGGAAATTACTAAGTAGCTCACAGCACAGAGACAAATAAGAGTAACACTTAAGTCTGGGTAGCAGGGACCCTTTGACCATTTTCTATGTGTCATACAATAAATCTAATCCAAGTCATTTATCCTTTATTTTGTAATTCAACTGCTATAATCTGAATATGTCCCTCCAATCCATGTGTTAAAACCTACCTGCAATACAATTTTCTTAAGAGATATAGGCTTTAGGAAGTGATTTTCACCAGAAATTAGGCCCTTTGGAAATTCTTTCCCTTCTACATGTAAAGACACATATAAGGTGCCATCTCAGCAATAGGCCCTCCCCAAATACCCATCCCACAGGCACTTTGGTCCAAGATTTCCCAGTCTACAGAACTGTGAGCAAAAATTTCTGCAGTTTATAAATCACTGAGTCTAAGGTAGTTTGATTATGGCATCTGGGATGAACTAAGACATCAATTTAAGATTCAAAATCTCTAGAGAAGGTCTGCAGTGGGCCAGTTTATATCATGTTCTCTACATCTCCATGGTGAAGTCAGGACACCTTGACTTATTGTACTACCAACACCAGTTAGCATGTTGGAGAAGCTGTTTTTCTAAGGAAAAATGTGTCATTTTAGAAGTAATCCTAGTTGTGGTGATGCATGCCTGTAATCCCAGGTACTCTGTAGGCTGAGGTAGGAGGATTCCAAGTTCCAGACCAGTCTGGGAAATTTAGTGAGCCATCTTTAGATAAAATATTAAAAGTTCTGGGGATGTAGCTCAGTGATAAAGCACCCCTGAGCTCAATTTCTGGTAAAAATAAAATAAACAGAAAAAAATGAGCTCTGAAAATCTCCAAACAAGAAATATCTACAGCACTTCCCCATGTCCTTGTCTCCTTTAGTCCCTATTTATTGATCAAGATGCTGTTCAGGAATTCTTGTCTCATGTAAGAATGTGTTGATGGGTTTCTGTCTTCCCGTTGTACTCTGTGTCTTCTGCCTCTCAACACCTACAGACCACAGTGCAGTGCTGCCTGTTTTTTCCGGTTTCACCAGAGGGGGAGACACTTGATAGCAGAGACCCTAGCTTTAAACAACCCTGGTTTTGTTTTTCCAAATATTAGTAGAGTACTCCCTGTATAGTAGGTGCTTAGTAATTACTTTTGAAAAGACAGAAAAAAAGAAGGGAGAGGTGAAGAAAGGAATCTAGAAAAACATAAATGTTAGTATGATGAAACGCTTGACGTGATAACCATTCCAAGAACTAGACCGCCCTGAAGATAGTGAATTCCTCCTTTTGGAAGGTCTTTAATTACTGGCCAGATAACCATGTGACCCATAGGCTGTATAAGGAAATACAGCTCAGAAAAAAAGTGGAATAGATGAGTCTTACGGTGCCCTTCAGCCTTGGAGTCTATGATTACCTAATACAGGATCCAAAATGATGAGGAATTAGGAGAGTGGGTGTAGAGTGCACTATTAGTTCCAAAGGAAAAATCAAATCTATATTCAGGGAGTCCTATGTATAAAGCCTGTGCTTGAACCAGGCTTTTCTAAGCCCTCCTTCATTAGGTAAACACCTGTGAAGGAACAGCCACATGCCTCTCAATGAGTAGTCTATCACTCACTTCCATTAGTCAAACATGAGAGGCAGTGGGAGGCTCCTAGAGTGAGATGACCCTGCTGATTGTGGATATGTCTCTCACACCTGAAAATTTAAAAGAATGTGTGTTTTATCAGAAATGTTTAGACGGCTTGGGATTTTAGTTTTCAACATCATCTAATTTGATATTTGTGTTTATTTTGCCACTGAAAAAACATTATTTCTTGTGCTTAAGGTGTGCTGGGGATTTCAGGTGGCCATTCTGAAAATTTGTTTTAAAAATTAATATATTTGTATTTAATATAAATAATTTAGGACTTTGTGAATTATTTTTCTTCTTATGTAGACATAAATATAGTACATACTAGCATGAGTCTGTATCAAACAGTATTTCAATTTGCTTTAAATGCAAAGCTTTAAACAATATTAAGAATTAGTTTTTCAAATGCCAACTTGCCTATAATTTACCATCCTTTAGCTTTCTCTGATATAAAAACCTTGTCGTATATGAAGAAAATAGTCATTTACCCATTGTAAAAAGAACGTGCGCGCGCGCGCGCGCGCGCGCGCACACACACACACACACACACAGAGGAGATTCATTATAAAACAAGTGTATGAATTGAAAAGATTAACAATTTTTTCAGAATCCCATACTTTATCAAGAAACAAATAATAATTTGACTATTTCACTGTTAGATAAAACATCCTGGTTTACATTAAAAAATACTTGGAATTTGTTCAATATTCCAGGCATAAGCATTTTGATTATATCTATATTTTCAATAGATAGGCAAATAGTAAAAAATTTAGATGTGTAACTATGAACCTGGGGCTTGGAATGGGAGTGGAATGTGGGATTTCTAATTCGAGGGAACATTTTTACTAATATTGTATGCTCCTTTGATGCAGCTTGAAGGAGAGGTGATGGGAGTCTAACAAATACAAAAGCAATGGTCTCCATTTCCAAATTATCTCCTGGTTAGCTGTTGTCAGAAAGACTGAATGAATTGTTCAAAGTTACTAAATGTGTCAGCACGTGTGTGTGTGTGTGTGTGTGTATGGGGAGACATGATAGGATTTGGGTGAATGTTTACAGAGTAATTTCATGCTTATTCTTTTTTCTAATCCTGAAAATAACCCTGGGAAATAAGGAGGGTTACATTTTACAAATGAGTTTTAAGAAGATGCTGTGTAGCTTAAAGACATATCCTAGGGTGACTCACCTAGTTATCAGCACAACTCAAACTGAAAAACATTCTCCTTCTATAAACTGTCTTTGTGTTCTAGTCTTCACGGGTCTGCACTGTTGTTAAAGAATGTGATAGGAGCCCTTATAAACACACTGTGTATTGTGAACACTCAGAAAGGTGCTATTTAGTGTGTGTGTGTGTGTGTGTGTGTGTGGCGTGAATGAATGAGAGAGTTATTAGTTTCACTGGTTCCATGCAGACAGTGACATTGAATGTACTATACCTACTTTATACTTCAAACACCAAGTGTACAGGCATGAGCAGTCCTGCCCTCACCCTGCAACATCCACCTCGTTAAATCTTTGCTCTGAGGTCAGGTGACCCTGCTGCTACCTTTGTCACTAGTGTAGCACCTCACTTTGCAGACAAAAATGCACTCATCAGGGTATTCTGCCGATAAATCAATCATGCAGGGGAAGCAGGTCTGCAGAAATAGCCCCAGTTCTGTCCTTTTTCTCTGTTTGACCATATAGGTGTCACTGCTGAGTGACTGGGGCTAGTTGTTTTAGCATTCAGTAAGGGCACAAGGTGGAAGGTAGGTGTGAGAGTCCACAAATGTGCATATCTACTTATCTACTTATGTTTGATATTTAACCCCCTGCTGAATCTTATTCTTGCTAGGATGTCTAAATTTATTGGTTTTCCCATATTGAGGGTTTTCCTGGGATATGACACTTATAGTTATTAAAAAAAGGAAAGCCCAGGCAAACTTTCTAGTTTGGTGACCAAACATCCGTCACCCAGCTTAAGACTCATAACCTGATGCCTGAGGCCCCATTGTGACCTTTCACCTTCTAATGAGGAGCAGCCTCAGCCTGATCTTCTAGAGGCCACCACAAGATTATTCTGCATAAGATGATTGCTTTCCTAAGTTATATTCTTCCCGCTCATACATCCCCAAAATTTTCAGGGAGAAAAAGAGTTAACAAAGAGATATTTATAATCCTGTTCAATTTTTCCTCCCATATTTTTTCCTTCAACTTTGGCACCTGCTACCACTTGTCTGATAGCAGAAAACAAAAGGAATCAAAAAAGGCAAACAAATGTTAATGAGAAAACTCAGAAACAGCTGAGATACTTAGTTTTCAACAGCTTTCTTTTTCCATAAACATGTGGACACATAGTTTTGATTTTCTCCTGCATATTTATAACATTGTTTCAGTTTTCTGATTATAAACCTGTTTCTACTTGTTATGGTAGACTGTTAAAGACTAAAAAGAAGAATCATTGAGTACCTACTACGTGTGCTAGTTTGAGTATTTCAATCACATTAACCTGTTTACTCTTTGCATCAGATTTTTAGGTTTATTTCCATTTTACTTTTGAGTGAGATGAGGCACAGAGAGGGTAAGTAACTTACCCAACATTAATCAAATATCTGGAAAGAAAGGGAGAGCCATGCTTTTGAACCCAAGAGGTCCAAGCTAACCTCCTTAAGAACCCACATCGTAGTAGGCTCCCTAGGTATTCACTTGGCAGCAGCATCTTCAGGTCTTCAACACCTGACCAACCATGGCCAGCAACAACTGCCTGTCTCTAACTTTTCTGTCTTGGGCAACTGTGGGCATTTTTCCTGTGTGCTTGGAAACTCACAAAAAAGCCATAATGTGAAGAGACAAAGATTTCCTTTTTTTTTTTTTTTTTCCTCCATATGTCATGGAAAGATGACAATCTTAAAGAATCCTAAAGCCTACAATGAGAGACAAAATATTTAAATGTCTCTTCTGGGATCTTGCCTGCTCTCCTGCCAAAGGGCATAGTGAAAGTGGCATATAATCATCAGAATCAGGCAGCACTGGGATGAAATCTGAGGTGATTACTATTTCCAGGTCATGTCAACCTGGTAAATGTCCTACCCTTGTTGAACCTCAGTTTCCTCGTTTGTAAAATGGTGGCAGCGTTGGGTAGTACAGTATTCACCTCTCTCTTTCCTCTGAGGTTGAGACCTCCATTTCTCACCTGCTGGTTTTGCACCCAAAGTGGCGACTATATGATTTATAATCAAGACAGTTGCAGAGCACTCTTACACTCTGTCCTGAATCGGTGTGTGTTCTCCATCTTGGCCAAAAAAAAAAAAAAAAAAAGGAGGAAATAATATTTGAAGGACTGACACTGCTGATGTCAGATGCTGCCGATGAAAGTTATCATTTCATAAAGTCCTCATTTCATTTGCAATATGCATTTAGTTTGAAGTAACAGAAAATCAACGGCTGTGGTTCAAACAGGTAGCAATTTTAATTTTCTCCTGCAACAAGAAGCTCAGCAGGGCTGGTATAGTGGATCTGTGATTCACCAGAGTTATGACAGGCTGCTCTGTGTCCATGATCGCCTCCATATTCCAGATACAGAGAAGATCAAGGAGCAAAGGGTAAATTCCAACTGAGTTTGTCGGCATTTGAAAAGTTTTCTGCAAAACTCCAAGGAATGAATTTCATTTAGAATTTCATTAAGAATTGTGTCACAAACTAGAAAGGAGACTGGGGAATTTTGTTGTTTAAGCTGGGCATATGGCCACCCTGAACTTAATTAGGGGTTTGTTAGCAAGGAAGAAGATGAAAATGGATATTGAGGAAGCTACCAGAAATGTTTATAGCAGTCTGCCCCAATTTCAGTGAGCATGCAGGCATTTTAATGATCTGTGTTTACATATTTTAGAAAGATTAAGAAGCCAAACCCAGGTAAGAGTCACAGTATATCTCTACTCATATCTTTCTACTGTGTTATGTCTTTCTTTAGAGGTCATTGTCCCCAGCAAGGCTGCTTCTTCTTAAAGAAATTAGAAGATAGAACATTTTATGTTTTTCTTATTTTCATGCAGGATTTTTTAAATAAAAATTAGGTGGGAGGTATAAGGATACATTCCTTATAATTTTCCCTGCTGAGAATTCTGTGCTCATAGCTCCACAGATGATAAGCAGAAGAACTAGGGTTCAACTAAAAGTGTGTTAAACCCTTTTCTTTACTCACATGGTATAACTCACCAAGAGTATTTACCATTTGGTAGAAGGAAGCACACAGATGAAACTATCTTCAAGATCTGTGTCCACTATCTGTGATAGTGGACATTCAGACAGTGGCCACACACTTCAGCTGGCTGTGTGTGATTTTCGAGTTGCCTTAAATCAGAGCTGGGGATGTGAGACAGAGCAAAAGCTTTCTACTTTTTCTGGTATTTATTGTTAGAGGAAGACAATGATAAAAACCCAATGACAACAATATACATTTATTGATGCATTTCATGCATATATGTTATCTCCTCTTGCTTCTTCTAACAATTCTGAACAGTGGACCAGGCAGGGATTGAACTTCAGTGTATGAATGAAGAAGTGGCCATTCAGAATGTTTAATGCACAGCTAATGCTGAGATTGCAGCCTTAAATCCATGCTTTCAAATATTAACTCTTGTCTTTCTTCCATAAACTCAGTCTCCAAGGTCCATCATAAGGGAGCTTTTCAACAAAATATGAAGTAAAGCTGCATTTTTTTGAAAATCATATTTTTTGCTAAGCAGCATAGAAAATTCCTAATTTTCTTGCCAATCTTCTATCAGGAATTATTCAGAATGCTATTTTTTCCTTTAGAATATTTACTAATCAACTTATTTAGGAAAAAAACAATTATTCGCTAATGAATCACTTGACATTTTCTTAGACTAACCTTCTGCTGAAATTAGTGCTATTATATTAAAATAGATTATTAATAACAAATTGGAATTCACATAAAAATTTTCAATGTTCAATGCCCTGACAAAAAACGTCTAATGGAAAAATTATCATTACTGTTTCCAACATCATTGTCAGAGATTTGTTGAGCACCCGCTATGAGCAAACCTTGGAGCACATCCTGGGGAAGAGAATATACACTTACTAGAACATAGGCTTATATGAAGGCCTTATATCTGGTGTGTGTTCAAATATTTCTTTAACTGATGATAGAAGGAAGAAAAGGAGAATATGTTCATCCATTTAAAGGAGACAAGTCTGCCTTCTCTGACTGTTGTTTCAGCTATCTGACAGAAAAGATACCCAATAAAAGGCATGGGAACTTAGTCCTCTCCTCTGTGTCTGACACAATGTATATTGTGTATTCCATAAATTGCTGCTGGATGAATAAAAGGAAGAGTGTGTATTTCTATATAATATACGTCCTTAGTGGGTTCTTTCCTGCTCAGGGCCTTTGCTTTCAGAAGGTCTTTTCCCTATGTTTTAATGTGTGACTGGTTGGAAGATTGTGAGATGAGCATTCCTGAATGTGACCTCCCTGCAAGGCTCTAACTTGCTTTCACATGGTGCTCTTAGTCGTGCGCCTGCGCCTGGGCAAGGGACTTGGAAAGCAGAGAGCCCCGTGAAGAAGCACTGGTGTGCTAGAAGGATGTGCAGGTCTCCTTCTTTTGCACACTTGCTGATTTCTCTCTGTCCCCAACTACTCTGCTCTCCCCTTGAATGGCCCTTTTTTTGTCCTTCCCTAATTAGTTATGGATACAGAAAGTATATGCCCCTTTTGTGGTTGTTAGTGAATCAATCCCTCATTAATTCCCCTTCACAGAGGCATGAAAACAAAAGGTTGCAAGCTGATTATCATCCTCATTATGAGAACACAGGCATGGAAAGATGGCTGCTTCTAGGATTCCTTTGCCTTTTTTGTCCACAAATAAATTTCAGAGTGGGAAAGAGTAGGCATATTAGTACATTTCCTTGCTAAAGGAGATAATGAACAGTACCAGGTGATAAAAACAGAAATTGCAAGTGATAAAGAGGAGTTTCATGGAATCTTTGACTTTTTCTAACTCTCCAGAAAAAAGTGAGCTATTAAACGATTAGGGACATTTCAAGTACAATCAAGCACTCCTTGAACTCACTTAGCTAAAGTAAATAATTGTGAAAAATAAAGATACATAGATGATCCTAAATCACTAAAGCAAAAATTGAGGGAAATTAGGAACCACATATGCCATATTCCAGTGAAGTGGCTCACCCACTGTCCTGCATTTGGAGGAATCAGAGCTAGAACCAAGGCCAGTGTTCATTGCCTGGCACTATGGTACTTGTGGGGTGTGTGTGTGTGTGTGTGTGTGTGTGCGTGTGCGTGCACGCTGCATGCATTATTACCTAAAGTACTTATGACAGAAGTACTTCCACAGCCACCACATTTCATCAATTCTAAGATGCCTGTCTTTTCCTATTTTAACATCATTGAATTTGAAATAGAACTCACATTGTCTAAAATGTCCTTGGGCTGTTAAAGTTCTTCCAAAGATGTTTACATAGGAGCACTGTCAACCTGAGCCCATTTTTAAATTTTTGGCTTGTGAATTTCTAGTTGTTTTTCTTTTCTTTTTTTCCTTTCTGGCAGGGGTGGGGGAGAGAGAGGGGTTATACTGGCAGTATAAATCCAGATTTCATGCTGACCTAAAGTCTATGGTTCAAATTCTTAGAGAGAGCTTCCCACTAGTAAGATTGTCTCCCTTACCTTCAAAGCACAGCCCTTTGGTGCCCAGTACTTTGGGGGAAGTCTTCTATTGCAGTCCTTAGCTTGGACTTCCCCTTGATATCAATGAGAAAACTGAGGCTTAGGAAAGTTGAGTGACATTCCCAATGCCATTTTATGAAATAAAGTTGGAATTCAAATCTAGTTCTCCTGATTCTGGGTGCTTTCTGTTGCATCACCCTTTCCCAAAACCCACTGTGTATTTGGGAAAAGCCATTCTCTCTCTGTCTCTCCCTGTCTCTCTGTCTCTCTCTGTCTCTCTCTCTCTGATGGATTTTCTAATGGAAGAAGTGAGAGTGGAATGAGTAGAAGAACTTAGAAACAAAGCAGTATTTGTGCTTACATATTTCTAACACAGGTGCTTAAGTGTTTCAGTTATCTAGCAATCAAATTCACCAAAACATATAAGTTTTACTGAATCTTATTTTAAAGATGATGAAATTAAGATGGACAGGTGAATATTCTTATGATCACACACACAGTTGGTGGTAGAGGTGAGAGTTGACCCCATGATCCTGACATGAGCCTGCTGGGTCTTGCTGCTTTCCAGAGTCATGGGTCCAGCTCTGTCTCCCCCAAGCAGTACCTCCACCCTGCAGCATGTGAATACTAGTGAGGAGAGACCCCTTGACACATCATCACTGCAGACTGTCCTTTTTGCATGTGCTTCATTGGTTTTTAAAGGCTGCTTCTTTCCCCCAGCTAAATATGCCTACACAGGACGAGACTTACCACATGGACAGGAACATCTAAAGGAAGTCAGGATCCTGCCATTTTCATCAGACTTTACCCTTTGCTGCCACAAAAACGCTGGCCACTACTACATGGGATCAGAGTCTGAGGTTCTAAGATCTGCACCTTGTCATCTTGGTTGCTACCGCTTACAGATGTCCTCCACAGCCCTGGCAACTGCCCTCTGGATTTTCCCTCTATTGAGAAATGCCTCTTTTTCTGGGGATGAGGAGATTCTCTCTGTGTGGACTCTTCATAGTATGCTTCCAAATTGACTTTATTCACATATGCATCCTTATTCATGTATATGTTGTCTCTTTGGCCAGACCAGGCACAAACATATCAAAATTAGAAATGCAGAACTTCAAAAAGTTGTGAGGAGGGAGAGGATATTTCAGTGAATTAATTGTATATGTTGAAGGCTCCTTCTCTCAGAGATATATTCATTTTAACTACACTCATGGAAATTGATATCTAAGATCAGAATGTCAATATACTAGTCCACAGTGACACTATTCCACCACTGCAAATTCAAATCAGCTCAAATCAGCCCACAACACACCTCATTTTTATTATTCACAACTCTATGAAGTAGTTAATAAAGTGATGATTGATTAAAAGAGAAATGTACAAGGACTATTTAATGTATGATCTTCAGACATGTTCTTGCCTGAGGCTGTCTGTCCCAGGATAGTCAGTCAATGGCTAAAAGTGACTAAAGCATGGATATTAGAATTAGATGAGCTAGGGTTGGAATCCCAGCTCAACTCCTTCCATGTCAAACACTATCCTCTCTCAGTGTTACACTTCCTACCAGTAAAAGAAGCATAATTGCATCATGTACCTCACAGAATTGTGAAAATCAAAAGCTGTATCATATATAAAGGGCTTGGCCCAGTTTTGTGGACCCACATAGTCCTTGACTCTCAGATGTCAATAGTCATAAAGTAGAATGGGGATAAGTTCATAGAACGTTTCAGGCACAAAGAAACATAGCTGAGTTGAATACACCATGGCCCATAAGACATCTGTCCTTTTTTTTTTTTTCATTTGCTTTTATTTCCAAAACAAAATTCAATGTGATTTTTTTTTAAATGAAGAAAATAGTAATAATCACTCACTGTATGGGACTCTTCTTGTTCATACAGCCATTATTGTCCCTATTGTGGCAGGTGGGTGGTTGTAGGCATGACCTTTGCTTGAGACCTTATCTTCCTGCATTTCTGCTGGGATGGACACTGCCCATGTCCATCACTTCATCTTATTGAGGACCTTCTGTCTGGCCATGCTGTATTCATTTCTTATTGATTGATGCCTCTTCTAAGAACCTGCACAGAAATTGTGGCGGTACATGGAAGCAACTTCTCCAGAACTGATCTCCTCCCTGAGACATCACAGACATCATCAGGATTGTTGGTGAAGCAGTCCTGTCTTCAGGTGACTTGTTGCTCCAGCAGTTGCATAGAAAAATCTCTCTTCTGTTCCCTGTGATGAAGTGTCTCCTTCCCAAAGCCCAGTTGCTTTCTGGTTTGGAGCACTGCACCTGCTCATTCGCAGAGAAACACAGTATCAGTTAGGAAAGTGGCTAGCCAATCAGGAACGTGCATGCAAGGTTTTCAAGCTTAACTTCATGAGCTCTTCAGGTTATTTGCTCTTAACAGTTTCAGAAAATTTGCCCAATAGAAAAGAGAAAAATATCCTCTATATTGCAAAACTCCTAAGACAGCCAAAATTGTCATTTTGATGTAGTTAATAATGTTGTTTTCCCTAGGTCAAATAGTTAAAATGTATATGTTTCAAATACTGTTTTATCGTTTACTCAATTTATTATAATCTCTTTTCTACATTGTTGCCCACAAACTCCCTAAAACAACTTGAAAAGAAAGCCCTTTGTGATCCTCTTTCCCCATCAGTCTCTCCTCTTTCTACCCCAAAAGACCTCACTCCACCCATATTGAACAAGGTGCTGCTGTTCAAACATTTCTACCTTCCCAACCCACCTCTTCTCTTTCTTCATCCTGTGTGCATCAGCCAGTTTGCCAGCAAGAAACAAAATTTATCCTAACTGTTCAAATGAATAGGCTTAAAGTTGGGAACCACTTAAAGGGGTGCAGGCCAGCTAAGGGTGAGAGGAAAAGGACAGTGAAGAAAAAAGACTCTCATTAGACTTTCAGGAACTAGCAAAATGGAAGGTTCTTAACTACTGAAGCCAAGTATTCTGGAACCAGCTGAGAACTAGAACCCAGAACCACAGAGGAAGCACCACCTAGTAGTGGTTATAGTCCCAGAGACACAACTGGTAAGAGATGTGATATTGTAGTGGGGAGAGACAGGGAAGACACACCCCATTTATCTCCAATTTGTTGTCATAACCTCTCACTGGCCTAGCCCAACCACAGGCCAGAGGACAGGAAGCAGGCACCCTTGCTGGAACCCTGAGCAGCAGGTAAAAGAATAACAGAGTTGGGCCAAGATAAGAGAAGCTAGAGAGAGCAACCATTGTCCCTGCCAATTCTCATTTCTCCTCCATGCTTCACTTTATGAAGGAAGGGAACAGAGTAGTATCCTCTGGGTTCTCACTTCTTACTGTGCTCACTCCAAGGTAGCACTTTTCACACTTGACTAAGATCCTTCACAAGCAGAGGCCAGGTCTTGTTTATTGTTATTTATTCAGCATCAAGCATGTAGACTTGCATTCAATATATATTTGTAGAATTACCATTTCTAGAGTGGTCATTATCATTGTTCTAAGAGCTGAAACATAATTTAACTAGGTTTTCACCTTCTATTGAAAAATTTTAACCCCATCTTGTTCATTATTTCAGTGTTGGTCTTATTTCTCTAGTTGAGTCATAAACTCTATGAAGGCAGAGGCTGTCAATAGATGAATGTCTGTTCCTCTGAGCACTCACATGTAGACAAACATTTACAAGAGCACAAGTACACACACACACACACACACACACACACACACAGTCAGTAAAGCTTTGAAAAGCAAGAGATCAAAAACTATCTAAATGGGTTAGATATCTGCTGATCACAACTGCCTCAAGTTCTCTTAAAACTCCTAGCCCACAATCTCTATTCATACACAAATGAAGGCCCTCTTTTATCACAGAGAAAATAAAATTCATTAGACCAAAAGTCTCTAAATCTCATGCCAATGAATCAGCAGAATTACCACAGCCCTATCCAGGTGTGGAGCTAGGAACAAATCTGTCCCTGTCCTTTGCACCCTCCCTGCTCACTCTTTCTCTTTGACAGTCCCAGTAATTCTAAATTAAATGCTGTTTGGGGAAGTTTGGTTACAGAGTAGGAAGGACCAGGCATGGGAGGCTGGCAGGTCTGACTTCCACCCTTTCTTGCTCCACTGTTTGATTGAGAGGTCTCGGCTGGCCCTGACCCTCTCTGAATCATTCCCCTTAAGTGAAAGGACACATGCTTCGCTTTATGAAGGATCAGTTCTTCAGAGGTCCTGGGCTGGATTCTAGCCCTCCTCTGGGCCATATGTAAACTTCATATTTTCCATCATCATATTTCCTCTTAATCATCAATTTCTTCACATTTAAATTGGGTTCCATTAAACTGAGTTCACAGACTTTGGTTGGGGTTAAAGAAAATAAGATGTAAGGTAGCTGCCCAATACATAAGAGCATGAGGTGATTGTAGATATGGATCAAATAGTAAGATGGCTCTGTAAGGATATTGTGAGCATGAGAATAGGAAGCCATGGGGTGTGGAGGGAGGATGGAGAGGGGAAGTCAGAGAGGGAACGAAAGAAAGGATGGAAAGAAATAAGGGGAAATTTGGAGACAAGCGGACAGAAAGGGATGGGTTTGGAAGAGAGTGTGTAGATATGTAAGAATATTACAATATAAGTTGGTGTTTCCCAGTTAGAGGGACCACACTTCAGTTGAGCTCCCCAAATGTTGAGGTGGCTTGTGTCCAGGATTTAGTAAAAATGTGCATTATAAATAGGCATATAAATGGCCCAGCATGGGGGCTGAAAGTTGGAGGCAGTTTTTGGCAAAGGTAATAATGAAGTGAATCCCATTTGTAAGGGAAAAGCAATTAGGAAAAACCTCAGTGAAGCTCCAGATATGAGCATCCAGCTGAAACATTGGAATTTTGGAGGGAAAAAGGTTAAGCACCAGGAGGCTGTTTATAATGACTTTAATTAGATGGAAAATAAATTGTTTTGCTCTTTTTCCTCTCTCTTCACATTGGATTTTTAGGTAGCAGAGCATCTGTAACAGCACTAAGGTTCACTTCTCAATTGCAGCGTCATGTGTAAGAGGTAGTTAGTGGCTGATGTGGTGCCATGATATGGCTGTGTCCCTATAGGAACAAAGATTACAGCCTTCTCAGTGGCCAGACCCCTAGTGGACAAACTGTGCAATTTGTTCATGAGGAGGATCTCTCTGGGACTTGAATTTCCTATCAACATACTTACCCTTTAATGTGACTCCACCTGAAACTTGCATTCAGCCCCCCAAAAATATAACACACTATGGATTTTGGTGCTCCAATTTATTCTAAAGAGTGCCCCTTAAGAAAACAAGAATTCCACATTAGTTGTTAATATTGAAGAACCTGGTGAAATGGAGGAAAAATATTTCCATAATTACCTTTAATCTTAAAATTCTGTGTCTTTTTTATGGCAAGAGAGGGAAGAAATATCTATAGTTGTTATTAGAGATATTACATAATAGTTTAAATTTGAAAATATGTTTCATCCTATCCATTCCATCCTTTTTTTTTTTTTTTTTTTTGAAGGAGGGAGTGCTGGGGATTAAACCCAGGGCCTTGTGCATGCTAGGCAAACTCTCTACATTTAAGCTATACTCCCAGAAGCTCCCCAAAATTATTTTGCTTGAGGTATTATTATCACCACTGAATAGGTAAGGAAGCTGCACCTGTCCCAGATAGACTTGTTGAATTTCTCACAGCTGTAAATGACAGAGACAAAACATAAACTGAATTCTTATCAGTGTGTTGTCCACATCCCAGCTGGGCACTAAGGTTCACTCATATATGAGTTTGAAAGCCCAATCCCTTTTACAAGATGGTCCTATCCAGCAAATGAGAAGCATATGTCCAGTGACTCCTCTGCTGCTAAGGGTTTATAGCTAGAACTAGAGCCCAGCTGTAGAATCCACAGTGGATCTAAATGGATGTGTAGAAGAAGAGTGAGTCCTATTGCAATATTTAAAAGAAAAAAAATTGTTGCAGATAATGAAAGGATTTTATTATCCCTGTGATTGAAAAGTATCAGCTATTTTTAGTTTTAAAAGTAACCTGGAGGTTGGACAACCCTCACCCAGCTGGTGGATAAATTTCCATGGCAACCGATTATCAGGCAGAGATTGATTCCAAAGGCACAGTCTATAGGGCACTGATTCTCAGACCTGGCTGCACAGTGGAACAACTGGGGGAGATTTCATAACATATTGAGGCTTGGGATACACCCCAGAGGTTCTGATTTAATTGGTTTGGGGGATAGTCATGGCATCAAGATTTTTTTAGGTTAGTCATATAATTCTGTTATACAACATGGTTGACTATTACCTGTATAAATGTGGTTATTACAAATTATATATGGCTATGCTGTTTCATACCTGGGACAATGTCAAGGGACTTTAGATATTCTACAATTCTAACTCTCCACACTCTCCCATCTTTTCTTCTTTTTTCCTTCCTCCCTATTCTCCTTTCCTCTCTCCCTTATTTCCAAAAATACTTACTGAGCACCCATTTGGATATACTTCCACCCCTACCACCTTACCTTTGGCTCTCCTACCACTGTCATTGTGGTTCAGACCTAGTTACCTGCTCAACTTCATCTTCATTTTAAGTCCTAGAATGAGGAGGTGACACAGAAAAGACACATATCTTTTTTTAAAATTTTTTATTTGTTCTAATTAGTTATACATGACAGTAGAGTGAGCGAATTTATACATTTTGATAAATCATAAATGGAGTATAGTTTCTCATTGTTCTGATGGTACGCGTTGCAGGATCACATTGGTCATGCAGTCATATATGTACATGAGGTAATCATGTCAGTTTCATTCTACTATCCTTCCTACCCACAAGGCCCCTTATCTCTTCACAGCTGAGACACTGCCCACATGGCTCTGCCCCACATTTCATCAAATATTGGATTGAGTTTTGAAACTGGTAGTTTTAATAAGCTGACAGAGACAAAACTGCTTGTGATTGCCCTGAAACTTGGTTATTGGAGGCAAAAAATTAACAGCCATTAATCGTTTCCTTGGCAGAAGCTGTTTTTCTGAAGGAATGAGGAGATGGTCCGAATGCTTACTCTTTCCCGTCATTAAAAGGTAAGGGCAGTATTGCAAGTGGCAAAACTTTGGGTTCTGAATTTTTGGTCACCTTTTCTCCCTTTTACTTTCTTCTATACCTTTTATTAGAAAATACTATAATGGTTTTTTCATAAAGCACTGAGAAAGTTCAAGATTTGGTTATATTCCTATATTTTAAAAGAAAACAAAATGTCAGAAGAAGTGGAATCTCTTGCTTTGGGCAATAGCACTGGTCACTAAAAAGCATAGTATTTGAGCTGAATCTTATCAGAGCTTCAGGAGACCAGGGGCATGCATGCTCATCCAGGAGAGGGGCCTGTTGCCTGGCAAGGTGGGCTGAGGCTTTGGGATCTCAGTCTGAATCCTGAGGGATTTGGTGACTTGTGTTTGGTCTGGTCCAGTCTTGGCATCTGGGGGCATCTGACCTGTGTTTGGAGGCCATTGTGTTAAAGCATTTCTTCATGCGGTAGCACCTGCTCTTCTCATGTGTTGCTATCCTCCAGTCTGCAGTTGAGGACTGGGAAATGTGCACCCCAGTGGAATACGGCAAGACTAAGCAAGGGGCTTTGATCCTAGAGGTCTAGACTAGAGCAAGCCAGGGCATCCAGGAGAGAGCTCAAGTCATGTGATGTGAACAAGGTAGAAACTGAGAGAATTTGGTGGGACAGGTTCCCTAAGCTTACACTGGATATCTGTAGCCATTGTAAAATAGAAAACTAATTACAGATGCACCTCCCCCACCCCCCATTTTGAGAGAGTAGAAGTTACTGACATACTGTGCTTGGTGATTTTGTAGTGTTGGGTGAGATAATTATCTTTCTGTCCTGATGTCCTCTTATATAAAACAAGGTGGTGATGACAGCATATGCCTCACTGCCCTGTCTGGACAAGATGAGGACAGCCATTGCTATTGTTCCTCTCAGTGATCAACTTGGACATATTGAATGATTTAGTCAAAATTTTGTCCATTTGGTGATGTGAATCTCGATGACTAATTATTATTTGGAAACAATGCTTCAGTTTGACATGCAGTCTATGGGAATAATAAACAGTATAAATTGGTCATTTAAACTATCAGTTTCTTTTTTTTTCTACAAATTTCCTTTCCAGAATCAGTTTTCAGTGATATCCGTACGATTATATGATTTTGTATTTTAAAAATTGCTTCTGATTGAAGTTACACAAATGTCAACTTCCAACCTTACCTTTGGCACTCCTGGAGTAGGTTTTGGACCCCTTAATTCTTATCAGAAGAGGACTGTATCAAGTCTGGATGTTCTACTAATGAGCTACTATACATGGTATATGAAACAGCCCAAGTGTGTTTGGAGCTATTTGTGATAACTTCATAGTTAATCTGTGCAAATATGTAAAAAATAGCTCTTTTATCTTCTGTGGGCTCAGATCCTTAGGAAGTGGATAGTTACTTCCAAACCACCCTTGCAGGGTGTACCCTTAAAAT
>JAJEJO010005619.1:143920-218219 GCA_020662805.1 Glaucomys volans
ATTTGCTTAAAGGGGCAATTTAATGCTTATTAATATACCACTGAAGGACTCAGAGTGGGCATAATACTTTTTTAATATTCAACAAGAGAGAACAGTGGTTGAGAAACACTGGAGTGAGCATTTATCCAGTTTCTGCCTGCAAATCTTTCCACTAGGCTTCAGGCATGAGGCCAAGGATGTTGACAAGGAAACCAAACTCTGAGGTAGCACAAACTATTCTTTTCTCCCTCTTCTAAGACTTATACTGTTGTGAGTATCAGCATCACATGGAGGGCTAGGTCAAACATAGGTGGGATGGATTCTATGACCTCCCAATCAAGTAAGCTTACTTACCAATCAAAGAAGCTCCAGAAGTCATACTTGATTGATGTGGGGTGGAGCCTAAGGAGTTACATTTCTAACAAGCCCCCAGGAGATGCTGATGCTGGGCCACTGAATGGGATACAGGTTTCTCAATATTCTTTCTCCTTTCATTTCTCTATCCCCTAAAGGGGTAGATGTAAATTCTGCTAATCAGCTTAATGAAATAATCCCCTGGCAGACCTAGAGTCCAGACTATCACTTATATAAAATGATTGAATTCTAGCTGAAACCCTGAAATTTATAGATGTGACAACTGAGGCTTATAAGATGAAGTGAATCATGAGTCCAAATTAGGTGGAAACCCACATCTCTTGATGCAAGATTCTCTAAGAAACCACTCGTGCATAGAAGTTCTGGGCTGAGTGATTCTTTAGGATCAAGATTATAATGAAAACAGAAATCTACACCATAACTTCATTCTGGTATAAATGTAGGGAATTAAATTAAGTTGGGGAAAGCTCATGACCCTTACTGTCAGTTAGAACCTTGACAAATTTATTTCAGAGGTACCAAACTCAAGTCTGGGCAGATTCTTCTCTTCTGCCTGTCTTTATTTTACCTGGGCCATCTGGCTTCATTCTGCTTTACTAGGGACTTCTGGATATTTTTAGTTGTTTTTCTTTATTTAAAAAAATCATAAAATCAGATTTAATTTATGAGGAAAGATAACATTTGCAAAATCACTGAAATCAGTCATATTCAAGTCTTTATAACCATCAGTCTGCTTGTGACTATATAACAAATTGTTCATTTCACATGCATAACTGCTAAAATAAGCAAATGACAAAAACTGAGAGGAATGAGTGATATCAAGCATATTTCTTATTGACTTTCCTCAAATTTCACCTTGGTTCATGTATCTGCAGACCTCATTTCCTCCAACTTACTATTTTTCCTAACCAAAGTATTTTTCCTAAGATAAATTCACTCAAAGGAGAATTTCTCTGATCACATTTATTTCACCTCTACCACCAGTACTTAGAGGGGCTGTGAGGTATAGGGAGGGGCAAGGGCTAAGACCTAAAGACTGTGGTCTTTCATTGGGGTCTTTTTCTGACCCCATTCTGTTCATATGTCATTTCCTGGTTCTGTAGTCTCTTTACCTTTAGTTATACCCACTCTGTCCAGTATAGGAAGGAAGGATTGGTACACATATAAAATGACTTATAATCTAAAATGTTATAAGAATGAAAGTCATTCACAATAGTTGTCAATAATGAATAAACAAAATACTTTTCCTCCCATTCACTCTCTTCTGAACCCCACTTGGACAACTCTGTCTTATTGTCCTCTCTTTCAAAGGAATTAGGACTGCTGTTTTATTCCTCAGCAATTGTTGACATTTCCTGGTGTAGGAAGTCACTTAACATACACAGACAACGTAACAGCATGAGGTGTGGCATAGTCCTTCCACACAGATCCAGCAGAGCAGAATGACTCTCATTCTCCTGTAGAATTCTCAAAGAGAGAAATATTAAATCTTTTCTGTTGACTTGAATTGAAGGAAAATGGGGGGTATTTCAGAAACTCTGTAAGTGTATGGACTTGGAGCTACACTGCTTTAGCTGGCTGTAAGTCATTGAGGCATGGGTAAACCTGGCTAATAATTCAACTTCACTTGTGCCATGCAACCCACAGGGAAAGGAAGGGAATCCTCACATCTATTATTGATTTGAATCATGGTAGTTTTTCTGCAAATTACATGTAACTTATTATTTTTATATGACCAGTAGAAAAAGTGGAGTTCAGTTAGATTAAATAAGTCACACAGGCAGTGTACAGTCAAGACACACTTTGCCCACTGATTGGAGCTCCAGTGATGGAAAGGCTGAGCAGCAGAACAGGAAGAAGGGATGCTACCGCAACAAGCTCTGTGGGTTCCAGCCCCACTCTGCCATTCAAAGTAATGTTTCGGTGTCTATTTAATGCATCCGTCCTTGGTTCCTCTGTTACAAAAAGGGTTGATGCTATTTCATGAGGGGCATGGGAAGATTGACTTGAGTTGGAAACTGTAAAATACCCAGTACACCCAATCGCAGTTTTGACTCTTTATGTTTTGGCATCTATACTATTTTTGTTCCCAAATACTTAGGTTCTATAAGTTTAGCTATTTATTCAAGAAATCTTTACAGAGCTTCTTCTCTCCTGCCAGACTCCTTCTTAGATGATGATGTGGTGAGGACTAGGTGGCAGTAATGTGAGCTCCTCTTAGGTGAGTCCAGCATATCCTGAGGAGTCAGATCACGTGGCCCAAGCTGAACTCTCTAGGAAAGACACAGTCATGGAACACTGGGGAGGTCAAAGAAGAGATTAACTAGACTTGAAGAGATTCAACAAAGGCCCATAGAATCAGTATCTTTTCAGTGGTAACTTGAAGTGATCCTTCAGTGCAGCCTGAAGATTAAGGATGGATGTTTCAGAGAGATGAACTCTAGAAAAGAAGCCATGAGGGCATAAAGCTTCATGGTGCCTGTCTGAAAGCTACAGATGAGAACTAGAAAGGAGAGCAGAGGTATTTGTTGGAGAATTGCTTTACACTATGCTAAGGAATTCAGAATTAATTCTATGAGCAATGGGAAAACACCAGGTTGTTTTAAGCACAGGAGTACCATGCTCAAATTTTCATTTTTCTTTCTGTTCTACATTCTCTTATCCACTAATACTTCCCTTTCTCCTTTTCATAACCAATGAAATCAAAGGCAGATGATTCATTGCTTAGACAATGACTCTGGTAATAATACCAAGAATAGATGTTGTAAAAGTATAAAGCAGTAAAGGGGGGAAGCCACGTGGACATCTTTTAGCAGGTAAAAAATCAGTTCACTGAACATTTATCAAGTACATCTTAAGTTATTGATATTATTCTATTATTCTGGAAGTTTGAAATACATTAGTTTACCCCAGCCTCCTGCTCCTTTCGTACCTCACATCCTGATGTAAAGAAACAGAAAATAAATACGTAAAATAAACCCCTGCATATATTTCATGTATATAATCAGATGATGACAGACTATAGACAAAAATAATCCGAGGGGAGGGTATGGGAAGGGTTTTAATGTTAGGTGTGGGGCAAGGGTGTTGGAGCAAGTCCCTCTAAGAAGGTGTAAGCTCCCTGAGTGCAGAGACTAGAGGGACCTGAGGATTGAGCCCTGACAATAGCTAGAAATGACACTCCAGGTAAGGGAATTGCCCCAGGCCCTGAAGAAGGAATATGGAGTACAAGAAGAACAATGTGATAAGGTAGAATTAGCAAAGGGGAAAACAGTAGAAGATAGAAGAAGTAAATGGGGTGTGGGGTGGATGGAAGCAAATTATATACAACCCTAGAAACAGTTGGGAGGAATTTGACCTTTATCCTACACAGAAGTGGGGAACTATTATAGGTTAGCTCATTGTAATTAAGAACAAAACAATATAAAATAATAAACATACAAAGAGGTAAAACACCTGTTTTTGTTTTTGTTTTTTGAAATGTTAGTGGTCACCAGGAACAGTTCTATATCTCCCTAATAAATTGCAGTTCTGTTGTCTTGAAATCACCAGAACTGGTTTTAAATCTGTTTAGCCTATCCTGGACGATCCCCTAAGTGAAGATCCTTTTCAAGTTCCTTACTCTGGAAAGATAACCAATTGGGAAGGACTCAGTCCAGTGAACACATTCCTGAGCACCAGCAGTCTCACCAGGTAGCTCAGAACAATGCTTTCAGCTCTTGGAAAAGTCTGGCAATCCCTGAAGCCACACTTGCCCAGTTTACTCAGAGGCCTTGTTCCTGAGCAGCAAGTTCTCTGCTATTTCAGTAAGCAATGAATTCAGCTTTGCCACATTGCTTGCAGCTGGACCAAAGAATTCTAACTAAAGGAGTGGTATACAAAATAAGTGTATAAAATATTTAGGTGGTGAGGTTCCTAGAATATTGAAGATTGTGTAAGAAGTGGAAAAGATGAAAAAATAAAAATAATTCCAAAGTTTTCATACTTTTATAAGTGGGTAAGTAGATGAGAACATCAACAGTTAGTTTAGCGGAAGCAGAAGCAACAAGTTTGACATGTAAAGATACTATATTAGACCGTCTTGCATCTTATGCACTTGCAAAACATTTAGGATATTTATTTAATAAGCTCATGGAAATTAGCCATAAAGCATTTCACCTTATATACCTTGAACTTTCAGCTCAGGACTTTGCTCATTTGCAAGTTACTAAAAAATATTTACAATAATGAATGAAAGAATCAACTAATATTTAAATGACAAGTGTCTGAATAAGTGAATGACTGAAAGAATCATAAGTGAACAACCAAAAATCCTGAACTGGATTTTAGACTTGGCTTGTATATCTGCAAAACCCATGCATCAGCAGATTAACCTCAGCCTCACCAGAAATGGCAAAACTGAAAGCCCACTAAGATAGGATTCAATTCTTTGTGAAATATCACTGGCTTTCTCTGAACATGCCATCACATAATTGGCAACAATTCTATGGTATGTCAATCAGAATAGTTGTGGACAGAGGAACCTAGAAAAACCTACCACTGTTCTCATTTTGATCAATCAAAAGCAGCAAGGAAGTATCAAAAATGAATCAGGAATATTCTGGACTCACCTCTGAGCTTTTAATGAATTCTCTTATGAAACAGACCTTCCTCCTACATGCCACTATGCTAGCCAATCAATGTGTACATAGACCTAAATATTATAAACTAAGGGTGAGAAGAGTTGTTGCTAAGTTCTGTTAGTCTTATGGGCAAATTAAATTACTTTCGTTGTGCTTTTATTTCTCATTTTTAAGATAAGATAGGTTGAATAGTTATGTTGTAAACAACCCAGGATTTTATGAAACCTTTAAGGGAAGTAGAATTAATTAACTCATCATTCAGCAACATTGTTGAGAACTGCTAGTGCTAAGTACTATGTTAAATTTGGATGATGCAGAGATAAGCAGAATCAAGCATAGCTCCTGTCCTCATGAGGCTTATGGCCTCATGAAGGTCCAAATTATTTGCAAAATTTAAAATAAAGAAATAATGCTATACATGCATCCATGACATTCATATTGATAATTCTTTTACTTTATTGCTTTAGCTAAAATTTTATTCACTCAGTAAATTTCACTCAGTTAAATTGGTACCTGTGGTTTACAAACTTAGGTGTCCATACATTTGTGACCATATGTATAGAGGCAGGGAGAGAGTAAATAGCAAACATTTCCATGGTATTTGATGTATTTGGACCCCCTGGTTTATGCACATGATCATTCATACTCTGAAATGTGCCTAGTGTTTAGGAGATTAGGCTCAGTATTAGCATGACGTGGGTTTGAAACTTGGATCCTCTCCATGCTAGTTACATAACTCTGAACTTACTTATCATTAGCACATTAACTAAATTTTATGTGATACTTGGTAGCAGTTTCATGAATAGATTTTTCTCACTTGGTTCCCCTAAACTACCCTAGGAGTAGGTCTTATTATTCCTTTGAATAGGTAAAGAAACTGAGATTCAGACAGATGAGTAAAAAATATTCTCTGCTTTTAACTGGTGGAGGCAGGATGCAAAAATACTTTGACTTGAGGTCCAGCTTTCTTTTCACAGTCTTTCTCTGTCCTTAGTAACCTAATCTCCTTTGTAACCCCCACCATGCCTAAGACTGTGCCAAGCACTAGGTGGCACCAGTCTTCCCAAAGCTGATGAACAGCTGCTCCCCAGGGAGGACAAATCTGACCCTCCATCTAGCTCTATGCCCTCCACTTTCCCTATCACAGGTGTATTTCTGCAATACCAATTAATCTTTTCCTTCTTTAAATTCTGAAACTGCCGAAGCCTCTCCTCAATGTCAGCAGATATCTTGGAAACCTCATTTTCAACATGTTCTCCAATAACAGCAGCAATTATTCTTAATCATTATTTATACTAATTTGATGCTTCAGTGAGATTATGTATTATGCTTGTCCTTTTTAATTTTTTTCTTCTTTTTTTAACAGTAAGTGAGAATCGATGTACAGGATTGATGTCAAGCTTTAGGTAACTATTAACATGACGGGGGTTATCTAACCTTATTACGTTGATTGTAGTTTCTCTTCTGTATCTTCCAGCAAACCCTCAAATTGATTTTAAAATGCTGCTATTGACCTAAAGATTCTTAACAACAGGAGGTTTAAATGCTTTTCTTTGTTATGCTTCCTGCCTATAATACCAATTACTCTTTAAAATTTGCAGTAGGAGATTGAATTCCATTGTAGACTTCATGACAGAGTCAAGGGCTCAGTGTCTCCAAGAGATGTAGATCACAGAGAGGGGTCACTTGGCATTCAGTCTCAGCTTCCACCCCTATAAAAAAAATCCCCTTGCCAATGCTCCTGCTGGAGAACTATCTGGTTTCTGCTTGAATGATGTCTGGGGGCTGATGACTCTGAAAGGAGCAAGAGAACTTGGGTGAGAACTTAGAGAACCTTGGTTAAGCTCTTGGTCTACCACCAATGAATTTTGTGACTTCGAGTGTAATGTCTGGTCTTTTGATGTAACAGATCCTCCATGGGCAAAATCAGGATATCAAACTCCATCTCAGGAAAAAAAAATGTGTCTCTAACAAGGGTCAATTTTGAAGAGTCAAAATTAAATACTTCCTTAATAATTAGGTGTATCATTGTGTGCTTTGTGTGTATTTAGGACATGTGGAGGTATATCTCATGGTTCCTAACTTATACTTTAGCTTTATGGAATAGCTTTCCCATGTCCTCTGATAACTCATTGTATCTCCATTTGTCAAGTCTTTAAACTATACATGGCTCATAGTGGGTAACAAATGGAGGGACTGTGGTCTAGGAAAAAAACAATCTGCCCTTCTTTGCTGCCTTCTCCTTCTCCTCTCCCTCCTTTTCATCTTTGTTCTTCTTCTTCTCTTTGCTCTTCCTTTTATTTCATAATGGGGATGTTCATTGATAGTACTTGGAACCCTTTGGTCAGAAGTAAGAGAAATCTAATGAAATCTAGCTAGAACAAAATCACAAATTATTAGAAGAAAAGTACAGATACTCATGGAGCCAACCCACTGCAGAGACTGGAAACTGGGATTAACCACCATGCTTCTCTCATTTCAGATTTGTGTTCTTTCTATTTGATTCAATTACTTCCTAGACTGTAGGTTTACTTTTTGTACCTGTTAGAAAATGTGTGTTAAGTTTTGCACCTTTCAGGTTCAACCACAAAAGGCATTCTGCCTCTATTTAGAATCTTGGTAAATAAAACTAGCTATCTCAAAGATGATCAGGCACAGGTACTGCACCATGGTTAGGTGAGGATATAGGGAGGTGTTGTTGGGGATAAGGGTTCTATAGGAAGATCATAGGCAAAAACCCCTCAAGAGAAATACTCTATAACTCATGGCCATTAAAGTCATATTGCATTTCAATTTACCTTCCTTTTACAACCCTCCTTTCCCACTGATCCAATATTGTTGTTTTCTAATTATGTTATATACAATATATGCCTAATTCCTCTTCAATAAGATCCCTCTTAAGATATGTTTCTCTTTAGACTATC
This sequence comes from Glaucomys volans, assembly GCA_020662805.1. Taxonomy (NCBI): domain Eukaryota; kingdom Metazoa; phylum Chordata; class Mammalia; order Rodentia; family Sciuridae; genus Glaucomys; species Glaucomys volans. The sequence goes on from JAJEJO010005619.1 coordinate 151,821, forward strand.
ATAACTTCCAAGCACAAATACTATCAGTACTGTAATTATGCTAGATAGCAAAGGTTCTAGATGGTGAAATTCCATGTTGGAGTTTTAAAAAACAGATGTGTTCTTGTGCTGTCCCTCCTACATCCATAGTCCTCGGCTCTAGTGTCCTCACCTGTGAGTATTGCCCTGATTGCTCAGAGTCTCTCAGGCCATGTGTCTGCCTATCTATATTCAAAAACTTGCTAAATCATCCCAGGAGATTATGTTCCCTAATCCTCCACACTTTGTGTGATCATGGAAAGGGTCTGAATGGCCCACAAATAGTTGTAGGACTTTATGTAAGTTAGGTAATTTGTCTTTGAATAGTACTCCCTTATCATTAAGCTAAATGGGAGGAAGAAAGATGTGTAACTTGTCTTATTCTTGTGAGGCCTGTTAGTCCTCCCTTGAATCCTGTAATTTAGAGATTGTGCATTGATTGTCAAATTACTTGAATTTCCAAAATGAAGGAATCATTAAGTTGTTGTGGGTTAGATATCAGGTGTCCCCTAAAAGCTCATATGTGAGACAATGTGAGAACATTCAGAGGTGAAAGGATTGGGTTATGAGAGCCTTAACCCAAACAGTGTATTAATCCCCTGATAGGGATTAACTGAATGGTAACTGAAGATGGGTGGGGTGTGACCAGAAGAGGTGGGTCACTGGGGGTGTGCGTATGGGGTATATATTTGGCGAGCTGAGCTTAGTCTCTTTCTCTACTTCCTAATCATCAGTGAGCCACTTCCCTCTCTCACGCCTTCCACCATGGTATTCTGCCTCACTCAAGCCTAGAGGAATGAATCTGGCTGTGTATGGACTGAGATCTCTGAAACCATGAGCCCCCAAATGAACTTTTCCTCCTCTAATGTTGTTCATGTAAGGTCTTTTAATCATAGCAGCAAAAAACTGACTAAAACAGAAACACTGAAAACATTGTTCTAGGCTTCAATCAGAAGATCTGGATTCAAATTCCAGTTCTTCTTATCAGTTCATCAGTGTGAACTGGAAAAAGTTCTGTATTTCTCTTATATCAATTAATTTTCTAGAAAATGAATATGAGCACACCTTCCTTGGAAGGGTAATATGTGATAAGCATCAGGCACATGTCTGTTATGCAGTGAATGCTTAAGAAAAAAACTCTGTGTGTGTATCTGTGTGTGTGTGTGTGTGTGTGCATACTCACTAGTCCAAAAATATGACAGTCATTAAGGAAATAATCCTGGCTTTTACTTACCCTGGAACAGCCTTACAGAGTTCATGCTAAGTGAGGATTCACCTGAAAACCAACACATGCAATAATTCATGCTTGACTTAGCTTCTTCTCTTATGCAGCTAATATTTGAAAGAGTGATCCTTTATCTGTAACAGCATAATGCACATAACATGTCAGTCTACACCACCAGTAACATAGACTCCCATTACAACTCAGTGTCAGATATTGTGGGAAATGAGTGCCTTATTGGGACTCCCTCTTGAAGATCCAAAGGTAAATATTACATATACCTTATATCTAGCCTATAAACCAAACAAGCCAAAGGACACCCTAAGTCTGTTGAAAATTTCTTTAGTCATGATTTCCTGATGCAATGACAAACAGATGGGATTTTTTTCAATTTGTATAGACTCTTATAACTCAGTTACTTATCAATGATTTCAACAATTTAGTTTCAAATGAAGAAAAAATTCTGCATTGGAAAAATAAAAAGTAATGCAATTTTTCAAATCATTCAGTTTAATTATATTAATTGGACAGTTCATAATTATAACATACCACATTCATTGATTTTTTTCCAGGGCTAAATACTTTGCAAACATTTTGTTATTAATTACCATAATAGGATCTATTATGTAGATTATGAATATCATGAAGCAGAAAGGTTAGAAAGGTTAAGTTTAGAAATGGTAAAGAAATTTGCCCAACTTTGGAAAAATAAAATGTGTTAGAGTAGGTTTATCTGGATCTGGCAGAGTTAATCACCATGTGAAGGAGTAGTAGTAGTAGATCATAGGTGGATAAGAACTAAAAAGACACAATACTTTTCCTTAATAGCCTTACAATCTAGAGCTGATTCCCAATGCGGTACACATTTAGCCATCAAAACCTTACTAGGAGAAATTGAGATATGATCTGGGTATAAAATACACAATGGATTTCATAGGCTCAATACAAAAAACTGCAATGTATTTTTTTATTTATTACAATTTGAAACTATATTATAGAGTATAATTATAAGTAATAATAAAATTACTTATGTGATTTACATTTCCTTGGATTTGACCAGGCTTCTCTATGACAAGAGTAATCAGGCAATTTTAGTGAATTTTAATTAGTATTTCAAAAGACATGAGCAAAGAAATCCTGAAGAATCATGAAGATTTCCTGGGAAAAAGAACATCAGATGAGCAGTTATTAGAGAGAAATAAGAAGGAAATAGTATTTCAAGAAGAGAAAATAAATGTTTCACTTTAGCAATAAGAAATAACAGCACATTTAGGTAACACCAAGACATTCAGTGAAGTGCAGAGTGGGAAGTTGAAAATAGCTGAGACCTCTAGGATTAGAGAGGATTTAGAGAGGAAAAGGAGAATTTCCATCATGAAAGACTGGGAGCTTCTTGGTACTAAAGATCCTGAATATAACAAATGCCACATCTATCTGTATAACAGGACTTTATCCCCTAGTAAATACTGACTGCTTAGTCATAGGCAACCCTGAAACCAATAAGAATATTAAACAAATCTATTAGTGGTGATACAGATGGACTCTCTGATGTGCATGAATCTATCCTCTACCCTTTGTCAAAGATGCTTCTTAGATGTAGTTACCTTGCAAGTATCTCCATGTGACCCAAGCAACAGTACCTAATTAAAAAATGTAATCCAACTTTAAATTTGAGATGTATATAGATTCTGGAGTAGTTGTTGTCCTTAATTCCAGATGCCTCTCCCTGACTTCTACTTGAGTACTCTGGTCCCAAATCTTTTATGATCTGAGCACAGTTACTCTACTGTAACTGATGGGGAGGCATGCAAATGCCCTGGATTAGGGATTAGACATGACAAACCCATGGTTTTTCCCTACAAGGTAATTAGGAAAGATTGTGTTCTGGAGCACCCTCTAGGAAAGCCCTATCTGAAGAACCAGAAAACTTGATGGAGAGGAGGCTTACTAGGCAGACAATGGGAAGGGAACAGAGGCACATACTTTCTTGTCTCCTGAAGGAATAAGTTGTCCAGACTGGTGTTCCCAAAGCACTCAGCTCTTGCTTCCTGTTTACTTTTTAAAAAAATATTTTTAGTTGTAAAGGGACACAATATCTTCGTTTTTATTTATTTTCATTTGGTTCTGAGATTCAAACCCAGTGCCTCATATGTGGGAGGTAAGCGCTCCACCGCTGGGCTACAGACCCAGCCTATCCTGTTGACTTTTTATCATTGTATAGCAGTTCCTTTATATATCAGAGTCTATCCATCACTACACCTTTATTTCTAAGGTCTTGCTGTAACCACTCTGTTCTCATGACTAGCAAAACACCTGAGACATCCTCTGTGGTCCACACATGTTTCCATGAGAGCAAGAAAACACAAATGAATAAAGGAATCATTCACAAATGAATGAATCAGCAATTAAAACTTTAAAATTCTAACTCTATTATTAACTTATTAAGAATTTCCTTCTAGGCTCAACATCCTGTGGTCCATTGCATCGGGAATATAAACTTTCAAGAGTATCTCTCCTTTCTTTTATAAAATTGTTAGGGAGGAAAAAAACAAAATAGTAGCAATAGCAGCAATATGCTTTATGTCAAACTTCTAATGTATTTCATAGTAAAAATGTGCCAAGGATTTCTCTCCCTTTCTTTTATTCAGGAACCAATCCTTTCATGAACAAAGAAACAGTCTGCCTACTTGGTCTTCAACTGGTAATGATATGTTATAAATAAGAGTCCTTGAAGATATTTAAATATTTAAAAAAATACAAAGATGGAACCATGAAGTCTCCAAAAATGATCCAGTTTTTCCTTTACATTTTATTTCAAAGACTCCCAAGAATTTTCACAAACTATGTGGACATAATATGCCATCTCTCTTTCTGTTTCAAATGATGCTTTGAACACAACCCTCTATGCAGGCTACCTGGAACATGTGAAATGGAGCAGGTATACCTGAGGCTGTACAGAGAGACTTCCTTAGACTGTACACTGCTTTCCAAATGAGCATATATTTGTGGAGTCCCTGAGTGAGGATATTTTCTATTTTCATTTTTTCTTCTTCAAAGTTCCTGGGATAATTCTAACTAGCATTATTTCAAGATCAATTTTAGAAGAAATAAGTTACTTACTATAAGACACAACCTTGTGAAACATATCTTAAGTCATTCTTTTTACATTGGCTGCTTCCACATTCAGAGCTTAAGTTATTTTACACACTGCAATTAAGTTGAAATGGTGATATAGTGGTTTAATACCTTTTATAAAATTGCCATACTTCTGACATACCACATATTTTCATGCTCTGAAAAACTTTAGCAGAGTAAATTACTCTGAGAATTACACTGCACCTATTTTGTTGCAGAGTGCAAATTTTCATCAAATTTATTTATTCATTCAATGCACATTTACTGATCAACTAGGATGTTTCTAGATGCTACAATAAAAGGATGAATACCAAAGCTCCTGCCTTCCTTATTTCACAGTCTCATCTCATCTCTCACAAGTTTGTGTGTATATATGTGTTATACATGTGTACATAAGCAGAATATTCGAATAAAGTTGATGGGAAAATTGATATAAATTGGTAAAAAGTAGGCCACTATATTAACCATAGTACTAATAGATACAGAACATCAAGACAGTATTAGACATGCAATAAATTTATTAGCAGAGCAGCAGGTGGCAGAAGACTGCGATAATAAGCCTTTAGATCAGGATGTGGGTTTGACACATATGGAAGGAGAAGGAAGGAGAAGAAACTTGGGCTAGAAAATATCTCAGACAGCATTGCAATTATAAAAATTCAACCTGGGCAATGTAATCCTCAAACCAGTCATCCACTACTTCCCATCAGAATGGGCCTGTTTTTGTTCCCCTATGTGTTCCGTCATTGGCTGGAAACAACCTGTGCAGAGCAGGACCTTTACAAGAATCCACTGGTGAATTCCACTTGCATAAACTGGGTTCTTTTTCAGCCTTGCTCTTCAGAGCAGGGGAGTAATTCATTTCATGCTACTCCAGACACTTAGTCCATGATGGGGAATTAGAAATATCTGCCTGAAAGAGACTTGATATTTGACTGAAGGCTTGAGAGTTGAGTAAGGATTGTGGTCAGATGAAGGTTTCTAGAGGAAGCTACTCCAACAGAATGCTATAACTTATTAAAGTTAGAAAAGAGGGCAAGAGTTGCTAATTGAGATGGTCATTTGTTCTTTGATATTGTTTTAGCATAAAATATAAGTAAATCAAAAAGAGGCAAAATGTGAGACTCTTGATGTTAGGCAAAGGAAAAATAAAGCAGTTGTGTTGAATGTAAGTATCCATTGGGTACTGGGGAACCACTGAAAGGATTTAATCAAGGAATGTATATATGACTTGTGCCTGCTAAGGAAGACAAGCAAAACAGAGAAATCAAAATCCAACTGTAAATTGTTATACTGAGGAAAATACCAATATTAGAACAGTGTTCATAGAAATGAAGAAGAGGAAGGATTACATAAGTATATAAATTAAGCAAGATATGATTGTGAATTACAAAAGAATTAGGTTCCAGAATGACTTGTGTTGGCCTAGCTTAGTTGTCTTGGTGGATGATGGTACTATTAGCCCAAATTAAAAGAAGAAAGAAGGAAAGTATCAAAGAGTATGTACAGAGGGGGAAGATCAGTTGAGTGCAGAACTTTTGATAACACCAATTTTCTTAGGTGGAGAGAGAAGGAAGAGGTCACAGCGATTAGAAAAGACACTATTAACAAGGCATCAGGAAACTTCACACAAAGTAGAATTACAGGATGTATCATCAGGTTTCAAGAAGGGAGTTTATTAACAGCTGACACAATGGCATGTTAGACCTGCTGCTCCTGGCTTGTGACACCCTACTGACAGATATTTAGAATTTTATAAGCCAGTTGCTAGGGGCAGCCATGATTAAAAATTAAATCATGTAAATATAATAAAACAGACCATTTAAAACCAGAGGTAATAGTTATTCAAAATTCATCACTTCTTATTACATGTTGCTACCCTTTTGATCTTAAAGTTATTGAAATCTCTTTTATTTGTATGATGAAAATACAGTATCATATAGAGTGCACAACTCTTCCCAACTTTGTGTTCAGCAATGTAGCTTGAAATCAACCTCAGTAGAAGTACTTATATCATGGGAATGATAAATGCTTTTTTTCTTGGAGAGTCATCTGTTCTGGTTATAGTTAATGCAAGAAGCACAATTTTAATCTAAATATATTGAAGGAGGAGCAAAGTTAGCTCAATAGATTTAATTTGTACCTTAGGACTTCAGGCTTTATTCTCTCGGGCGTGGATTGAGACTAGCTAAAAGATATTGGGTTTGTTTATAAGGTCAAGGAAGTTAATCAATAGGAAATGAGACTAAAACTACCCCAAAGCTGGATATAACTAACAGTTTAAGTTCTCCCATAATTAAGGTTTTAAGAAGGGGCCCAGATGAATGGTTATCCTTGAGTAGAAGAATCACTTTTTCTCTGTGTTGGATGTAGATGATGTGACAGAAGGAAAGATTAATAGAGAATGGAGGTGAATGTGATACTAGGTACTCAGATATCTTTAATCCTAATGATGTAGGAGGCTCAGTCATTTTCTGGGACTATGTTAAACTGGAATGGAGTAATAGCAGATATTAATAGGCACAATGAAGAAGCCCAGGGGCATTTTCAAGACCCAACTGGAATTAGTAACCTGTGGTATGCCTTGGTGGCTGTCTAACAAGCTCAGCTCAGCTGTTGAGGGGCAGAATGGAGAAATCAGCACTTTCTGAGGTTGTTTTTGTGGGTGAAAATGGCAGAATGACAGGGATAGAAGAGCACTGAAGATCCTGAAATGAGAGTTATTTAAAATGATCAACCCAGATTTGGCAGAGGAATAAAGGCCAGAAGATAAAGTCCCACAGAGAGGAAATGGAATTTAAAGTACAGATTTGCCAAGAGGCCCTGGAAGCCCAGGTCGGGGAAGCACAGTAACCTGGCTGGGAGGTTTCCAGAACATATGTGCTTGGCTATTTAGAGGAGTCAGAGTCCAGTTAGGAAGATAGGTCCTACCTTTCTATGGAGGCAACTTCAGGACCCTATTTCATGGACTAACATCCATAGAAGTTTTATTTAGAGGGGAGGAAGATCAAGAGTCTCCTGGGGCAGAGCATTATGGAACTGGGTTCCTAATAGGTCAGATAGTGGCCCAGGAATTTAAGGAAGCATATATGTATGGGTGGATGGCCTTTGTACTCTAAGCTTTGCAGTGACCTCTCACCAAAATCAATTTTTAATCTGTAGATATGGTGTGTAAATTCCTAATGACAGGATCAATTAAGTGAAAATAGATGTACACATTTTTTCCTTAGTATCCTGGTGAATATGCATGAGTTCTGAATCTTGGACTATAGTCATTTTCTGTATGTTGTTTTGACTCAGATGTGCATTCCTGGATGTGGAATGGGGGAAGCTTGAGAAAAAACATCAGCGACTTCCTTTGAAGCCGGTTGCTCCTTTACACTGAGAGCTAGCTGTTAGTGTAGAAAACTCATATCTGTGTGCCTGGCCTGATTCTCATTAATTAGAATTTAAGTAAATCCTCTTTCTTCTCTAGATCTTTTTTCTTTCTAAAGATATGGGGTGGGGATGACATGACCATTTAGACAGAGATCTTAAACTGCCCATCTCTGCTTCATTCGCACCCTCTCTGGGCTAGCAGATTTTCTCCACTTAATTATCAGTAAGAGAAAACATCTACTACCTTTGAAACTCCCTGGCTTCATGGATCTAGTTCCCAGATTTTTTTGCTCACAGTTTTGTCTTTCAAGACCAACACCGAGAAGGAAAAAAACTCATTTGGTTTATCTTGGATCAGGTACCTACAAAGCTGTATTATGGTGGCCAAAAATCCTTGTAAACAAGAAAACCATGAATAGAATAAAGGAGGCCCTACCTAAGAAGGAGGGATGGGCTAGGCATGCTTTCTAAACATACCATAAAAAGACCTTTGAGATTACCTCATTTCTGAACACATGTGATTCCTTGGATCTCCAGGCCCCTCCACAGTTCTATGTAAAATTTCAATCACATTTGTAGTTTGGACTAGATGTGTTATTTTATAAAAGCCCTTTGTTATGTTGTCTTTCCATGTTGCAAGCTTCTGCTTCAATAGTCCATGTCTTTCCTTTCTCAAAGTTCTGTGATTGGTGCAGGGTTTGCCTGGCACATCATTTGTATAAAGGAAATGTTGATTGCTGGCTTCCTGAATCCCTCCTTCCCACAGATCTCTAGAGAGCACTGGGCACTGACAAAGACTTGCACTGCCACAAGCAGCCTTATTTCAAAATACTCAGTTGGGTAACTGTATTCATTGCAAGCTCATAAATTGTTCATGAGCAACGGATATGTGTCAAGAAATAGCCAAAGAATAAGGAAGTAAATAAACAGAACATGAGTTCAGACAAAGCTGATGAGAGAACCATAGATAAAAAGCACATGAGAGAGTGATAGGCTCTGAATTCTATTCCTACCTCCACCTCTGACCTCAGATAGCATTATCTTTTTCTTTACTTTTCTCTGTTATGCCATCAGACTGGTCCTGCTCCAAGAGTGCAAACAGGCTATTTTAAAAGAAGTCAGAGGTTGATCTGAAAGGGCAATAGTAGAAGGGCCCCTGGACTATTTTTGACATGCACAGGCTGTCAGGGAATATAATCCAGAAGAAGAGACTGGAAATCTCTATTTGTCATAACACAAAACAAGCCGTCACTGCTGAGGCTGGAGACAGAGAAATCACACAAGCTGGATATATCCTTTTAGACTTGCCTCCCTGTGGCAAGTTTTATAACACATGGAGTTCTCCTCTCCTTCCCTCTCCCCTGCCCAGTCATAAGCCTCCCAGCCCCTATAGGCTATTTATATCAAATCCTGCTGGATGAAGAGGGGGCCATCTCCCAATTACTCAGACTCCCCATGGGCAACTCCAATGCAAGTTCAAGCTTGCTTCTTGCTCTTTACTTGATAAATTGTGACAGCTCCTCAGTTCTGTCCTCCCTTCAATAGCCATCAAATATTGATAGGTGGAGCAGGTGTGCTTCCTGGGGTGCAAATAAAATGATAGTCGGAACTATGAGTCCCTTTGAAGAGCATTATTCCCCTATTATCTGGATGGAAATATAGAATTGTCTTTCTTATGTCATATTACAGTTTTGGTGTGATGGAGTGATGTACACGTGCTGGCTTTTGAAAGACCCCTGGCAAACCAAGCCGAAGCCCAAACTGGTACCAGAATCTCCCTTCAAGGGCTCAGTAATGTATTTGCTGCAGCTAGAGTGGAAGTGCTTCCCCCAGTGAGAGTACACCCAGCAAGGGCTGCAATCCAAGGCACTCCTGGGAAATGTGTGAGGCACTTTGAAGTGTCTTGATGAGGAAAGAGGATTGCTACTGGCATTCAGTGTCTGGAAGCCACTTCTTTACAGAGAAGAAATGTACAGGAGGAAACACTGATGTGGCTTTTTAGCTAGTCAGGCCTGGTTTCTTGAGGCATACACAGGACTCCCTCTCTTGTACCCTCTTTTATCCTCACCAGCCATGCTAAAGAGGTCACTAAACCCACTGTGACTCCATCATCTAAGTGAGTGTTTTTCAAAGCATTTGGTTCACACAGGCTGTGGAAGATTTGCAAAAACTAAGTACATATCCATTCACACATTTTTTAGTTGACATCTACAATTTTTCATCATAAATGTAAATATTTACAGGGATGTAATTTATGGCACATTATAAAAGCCAACATTTAAATGTAAAACTGTTACATCACTCTTTTAAATGTATTCAATAGAATCTAAATATGAGGGTGAATTTAATACCCACCATCATCCATTTTAAAAATACATGAACAAGCTCTTCTTTAATAATCAGAAATCTTGTTTGTTACTTTTTGTGTCTTGAATTTGTATTTCCAATCTACTTCCCTCACAGAATTTTATCCTAATGTAATTTATTTGTCATGCTTGAAAGTATTTTATTGATCAACCTGTCAAACTTCTCTGAAACAAAAATATACATGTAAATTAGATTTTCCCATTTCCTGGAACATAAAATTCTAAGTGTTAATTTTTTCTTCCTGATTGAGTTATTATTGCAATTATTACTTATATTAATCTAAATCACATACATATATTTTTATCTTTAGTAAGTAATTATTAAAAATAGAAGCAAAATTTTATTAGAAATGCATCTCAGTTGATAATTTCTTCAATTACTTCATGTAACCATGGATGACTATTACTTATGCATAAAACAAAACAAGATTCAATATTAATCCTGCTCTTATTTTTTTTATTTTTTTTCTAATTATGCATTGGGAAAGCTTTTTTATGCACCTAGGTGGATGAGAATGAACAGATTTTGTTACAACAACTTTTTCATTTTTTAAATATCCTTCTGAATAATATCTATCATCAAAATTATTTTTAATGATTCATCAGTTGACAGTTTTATTAGGTCCTTCTTCAATGTCTTTGAAAACAAAGAATAGGCAACCCCATTGCCAAAGGATTTATTACCCAGATGCTGACCTTTCTATTTTGCAATTCTTCACCAAGCTTTTGAGCTGTCCTCTGTATGGTGGCCATAAGGATTTTCCTGCTGTAGCTCTGCAGCCAATGAGGCTAGTGTGGATGAGAGATTCCCCATTTCTTATGTAGAAAAAGACAGATTCTCATGGAAAGGTAGAAAAAGAGAACTTATTCTACATTTCCTTCAACCCTAAGAGCTTCTATGTTGTGTATATACATATGTGTATGTTTGTGTATATCTTGTTTCAAATTCACTGTAAAAAATGTAAAATGATCCACTCTCCCTTCTTCCTTAGCTTATCTTTCACTCTCATCTCAACCAGGTAATTTTGAAATTCATTGTGATAACTATAATATAAGCCAGATAGGTCATTTGAAGTATTCTAGTAGCTATATTGAAAAAGTAAATAATAAATGGACGTACTTGGGAGGCTGAGGGAGGAGAATCACCTGAGCCCAGGATTTCAAGACCATCTTGGGCAACATTGTTGGACCCTGTTTCAAAGACAACAATAAGAAAAAAAGTGCTATTAAAATATGCAATATATTTAATCTCCAATATGTAAAATATTGTCATTTTAACATATGTGATCTGATTTATATTACTTTGTATTTCAGTCTTTGAAATCCAGTGTGTATTTACAGCATATCTCGGGTCAGACTAGCCCCATTCTAAGTGCTTTGTAGGCACATTTCACTACACTTCCCAGCCACCACATTACAAAATGTCATTTAAAAACACCCAACTTCAGTGGTGGAGTGTTTGCCTAGCATGTGCAAAGCCCTGGGTTCAATCCCTAGCATTATGAAACAAAAAAAAAGTCCAACCAATTTTCACCTGAACTTTGAATGACTCTCCCTTGTCTTAATACAATGTCTGAACTCCATAAATGGACTTCATTCTTCTCAGAGTCACCAGTTTATCTCTAATCTTACCATCTTCCTCCGAGCTGTAGCCCACTGTCAGTGTGAGGCTGCATACTCATTGTTCCTCCTTGTCTGATGCTCCCTTTCAAGACCCTGCCCACTGTGACCCTCCACCTTCACCCTATTCCTGAGGTGTAATGCTTACTACAAAGGCTGGCACAGAAACTGGACTAAATACATAAATTATCTCAGGAATAAGTTACTGAAATGAAATTAATGAATAAGTCTCTCTACAAATGGATTTTGAAAAATTAGCCAGCAAGTATTTTTGCAGAAAAGGTGGGAGTGCTTGTGGGAGGACATATATAGCATCTCTTTTGGCTTAAATGTAAAGTTAAAATGCTTCTCCAGGTGGTGGTAGGGAAAAGAAACCTGACTGAGCAATTGTGTCCTGCTTCTCCCATCAGATTAGAAAAAGCCTATGAAATGAAAATAAGCAGGTGCAGGAGATGGCAAACACTTCTCGGAGCACAGCTCTCACAATGGGCTGCTTGATGCAGTTTGCAGACTATCATTAAAGCAAGTAGTTTTCCCAAAGGATGAGTCAAAAGATGCAAGTCCCTTTGACTATTCTGATATTTGGAGATATGAGACACCCCACTCCCTTATGGCTTTAAAAATGGACGACATAATCAATAGCCCCAATGTTGAAAGTTGATCAGGGAAGCTATGCGGATGTCTCCCAAACTTTTACTACTGAAATCACAGAGGGTTTTGTCAAAAGTTGAGAGATATTGCCATACTGCAGAACCTGCCAAATGAAGGTAATTAAAATGCCTGTTCCATGGCTTCACACCCCAGCAGGAATCATAAGCTCTCAGAAAGCTGCTGTTGCTGCCTGTACTTTCTTCCCAGAGTCTTTTGTTGTTGTCATTTCTTTAAACAAAATATTAGTTCTTAACATGCTTAATTCTTAGCACAGCACTGTGCTAGGATTTAGGCATGTAATGATAAATTAGACCACCCTGGGGATTTTGAAATACAATGAGGGAAATTGAAATAACTACCCAAGTCCAGTACATGACCACAGAAAAAGTGAGGTAGCATTTTTAAATAGCAATGTAATTTTGGAATTTTGGAGTTGTAGTCCAGGATTATTATATTACTAATAGCTCATGAAGGATCAAGACAAAGCAGGTGCACAATGAGTACTGGATGAATGGGGCTGTCTGTGATTCTTTTCCCTTCTTTACATAATGCCAATCATAGTTTTCCTCTCTTCTCAAAAGTTTCAAGGAAAGGAGACGAGAGAAGCAGGGAGAGAAGAAAATTGGGAGTGTTCTACTTATAATATCAGGCCAACGATCCAGCAAACCCTTTCACAATGGCTTTTCCATTGCAAAGTTGACTAAAATTCATCCTAGAAACACCAGATACCTCCCACTAAATTTATCTTCTGAGAATAATATTAGAGTCACCCCTGTACCCAGCCCAGAAGCATTTATGTGAGATTCTTGGGGCATCAGAAAGATTATGACTTTGTTATTTCAGGGACTCTGCAAGTAAGTGATTTGCATGAGACTTTTTGTTTGTCTAGAAGTCCACATCCGGATATAGCAAACAAGAAAAATACAATATTTTGCTAAATTCCCTATTAAACACCAGGGTATTTGTTTACCATCATTATTAATTACCCTGATATTTGTGTGCAAACAAGAATTTTATCTCTCCTACTTAATTGAAATTTTATTATAAGCAAACAGAAGTATTGGAAATGACCTTGTATGTATGCACATGCACAGCTACAAGCTCTTAAGTCATCTATTCATTTAAGAAAGTGATTTAATTCTTTCTAAGTGAAATGTGGGTGCTGAGGACAGGGAGCCTGGACCTGCTCATGTGAGGCCTTACTAGATGCTGGACTCTTTATATACTTATACTGTCCTATCCAATCTTCATGATTAGTAGTGGAATGTATATTCTTATTTTCAATTTAAAAGTGAGGAATCAGAGACTCAGGTTAAACAATTTGTGTAAGGTCACAGAGCATATGATAGAACTAGGATTTTAAACCTGTTTGTCCAACTTTAAAATATGATTTTTAACCTTGGACCTTGCTTCCCAGAAACAAGTACACCAAGATGAGTCATGTTCCTTGTCCACTCGCAATTTCCTGTTAGTCTCAATCAACAGTTCTCAGCTGGGAGAGATTGTGGAACATTTGGAGACATTTCTCCTGGTTGCATCTGGGGACTGCTGCTTGGTACTTGGTGTGTAGAGGTCAGGGTTGCTGCTCAACCTCCTGCAACCCACAACGCAGGTGCCCACAGTGAAAAATGGTCCAGAACTTCAATAATGGACCATTTCAAAAAATTGTTGGAAAGTATTAAAGTATCTGCATCATTAAAAGAGGAGTTAAGCAACTCAAGACTCAGGAGTAGGTGACCGACTTCTCAGGCATCACACTAATAAGAATCCCTGGGCTTCTCTCTCTAAAACACTCTATGAACATGTTTCACTCACTTTCAAAGCTCTCAATTGCTCCCTCCAGATTAACTCAGTTTTGGTCTGGTGACTATGCTTGGATCATCTTATAAAGTATGATACATCCATCTGTCCAAGAGACTATGCCCATAAAAGGCAGCTTCCCCTGGGTAGGGGAACCACCAACCTGTATTCACCGTTTCCTGACTTGAGCTACTACGCAGTATGTTGCTTGAAAATCTTTAGCTTGTGTTTCAGTCAGCTTTTCTGCCACTGTGGCCAAAAGACCTGATAAAAACAATTGGAGGAGAAAAATTTTATTTTGTGGGCTTGTGGTTTCAGAGATCTCTGTCCATAGATGGCTGACTTCATTCCTCGGAGGCTAAGGTGAGGCAGAAGAGTGTAGCTGAGTAAAGTGGCTCAGGATATCACACCAGGAAGCAGAGAGAGAATTCATTTGCCAGATACAAAATGCATACCCCAAAGGCATGCCCTTAACGCCCACCTCCCCCAGTTGAACCCTTCAGTTATCACTCAGTTAATCCCTATTAGGGGATTGATTTACTGATTGTACTAAGGCTCTCATAACCCGACCATTTCACCTCTAAATATTCTTGCATGTCTTACACAGATCTTTTGGGGGACATCTAATATCTAAACCATAACAGGCCGTCAGAGCCAAAGATTAAATGTTTAACTGTTTTTGTTAGTTTTTAAACCCTTAGTGTTTTGGATTCCAATTAGATGATCATTCAAGGCTTTAATGCAATTGAGGCTTGCTAGATTTTAAGAGCTGAGGTTATAATTTACCTGCTAATGAGCAAAGCAGTGTTGCTTAGCTCTTTATAAATCAGGCCCTCGTTCATGGCCCTTACCTTGCCTGCAAAGCTGTAAATCCAATTCTTTCATCCCAGTGCCATAAGGCACCACCATTTAAATTCAGGTTGATATTCAGCAAATGTTTACAGAACATCCATTATGTTTCTAATCACTATGTTAAATCCTTCTCATTTATTATTTCACAATCATCCATTGCGGTGATTCTAAGAGGTGAAGTAGCTTGCCCAATTCCACATAGTTAGTAAGCAAAGGAGCAAAGACCAAACACAGATGTGCTGGTTTTCTCTAATCTTCAGTCCTGTGACCTGAACTGTGGCTCTACTTATGTCTTCCAGGGTTCTGGGTCTTCTGGGCTCTGGTAGGGTTTTGTCCATGGCAGGAGACAACAGGAAATAGACTGGTAAAGGAGAGAGAGGTGTCTAGCTGCTGGCAGGAGAAGCTTCCTCCACAGCTATGGCTCTGAACGGGGTGGGGAACCCTCATTCCTCACTTTTGGGTCTAATTGTGGGGAAATTGTCCTGCTGTTGTTTGTCACTCCCTGGGTACCTTAACATTATTGTTCCTTCACTTTGACAATTTTTGTGAAAATTTTCTTTAGGTTAAATTATCTTGATTTAAACCTTTCTGAGTGGAATTTAGTTGCTATATTGTAGTTATTTTTCTGATAATAGTCTTCCCTCCAAAGCCATGAATGTGCAATCCCCCTGCATTGACTGGGTCTTGTCTGGCCTCAGAATGGGAACCTCATTCAAGTATCTCATTTGAATGTCTCAGTGACTTAGGTTGGGACCACAAATTGGGAAATGTAACTTACTATTAATAAATTCCTGTAATACCAATTCTCAAATTTTATCTGATGTCTTTTAGAAATGCCTATGGTTCCTAAATAACTTTCATTTACTTTCACAAAATTCCAACTATGTTTATCTAGGTTGTTAGGAAACTCATAGTAAAATTAATTATTCACTACAATTAATTATTGTACAAAGCATTTTGTTACCTTCTTCCACTATTTTTATTAAATTCTTGTAATGCATATATATATGTGTACACTTATATACATATGTGTATACGTATACAAATAGCATGTGCATACACTAGCATATGTATTACACATATGTATGTATTTACTACATTGCAGGTATTTTTAAGGAAAAGATGACATATATTATTTATAATAGCCATCCTGTGGCAATGGAAAAATACTAAAATTACTGAAACTGGGCTAGGGACTTTGCTTCAACATGAAATTACAGAGATTCTTTAAAGTTAGGTATATTTCTCTTGTGTAATGGGATTAATGCCTGATTTATTTGTTCAAAAATACTTAATTTGAAATGAATTCACAAGTATATTTCCAATTATATTTTTATTACTCTCTGAATGATGCAGTGAGGATAATGTTTTTGGTAGTACCTATTCTTTTAATTAGTTAGTAGACAAGATCTTTTCTAGGAGATAGAGGTCAAAACCTTCTAACATTCCTTTTAGGATTGAAGATAGCCTAGAGGAAATAAGGCAGAAGGGGATACCCAAGAATATCCACTAGGGCCAGAAGAGCCTTGAATATTGTGCTACTGGTATGGCTCAGTACATTACAGGAACTTAATAAATAATGTTTATTGAATTAATGACTAGATGAGTGATGAGTGTGGGAATTCTTCCCCCCAGACGTGAAGTGCCATCTGTGTAGATATTTGATAGGGATTCCTGCAAGCTACTACATCATGTCCAACTACAGCTTAGAATTTGAGAGCGTTTGTAGGATCTGGGAGAGAAGAGCTCTAACTTTTCAGGATAGATAGGTAATGGGAAAGGAGAGGGAGATAGAGGAACATAGTGTGGGTGGAGAAAGCACAGCTGCTAACTTGGAATTCAAGTTAAATATTCATTCCATACTTACGGAGAGTGGCAAGAGCAATGGCTATCTGCCACTCAGCATATCTATTTGTAGACTGGTGTGTGTGTGTGTGTGTGTGTGTGTGTGTGTGTGTGCAATGAGTATTCAAAAGAACCATATCTACTGGTTTTCCCATTTAATAGTTTATGACCTTGGGAAGTGATAAACCTTTAGAAAGGACAGCTTTTGTTTTGATTTTTAATTCAAATGTTGAGATAAAAATGACACAGAGCTCTAGTGATAAATGCACATGTTTAGTGATCTAACAGTAGCTGTAGTTTGGGTTGTTCTTAATGAATGTCATTTTCCAGGCAAGAGTGTCACAAGACATTAAGTCTTTCCTAACACTAAGTCTTCTAGTAAAATAAATAAGGGACAGAGTGGTTGTGATAGAAATGAGCCAACCTTGAGGCAGTTTGAATTGGACCCTGAAGGAGTGGCAACACACTATGATAAAGACTGAAACTGAAAAATTCTCAGAAAGCACTGTAAATCATGAGAAGAATAATGCCCAAAGCCACCATAAGGCTGTTGATGCTGGAGGGATTTTTCCACAGAAGTAGCTACTTCTCAAAAAGAGTGGGGGGCCCAAGCAGGGAGGTTACCTGTGGGGGCATGTTTAAAAATCTGTAAGAAAGAAAAATGTCTACATCTGTAGACTCTATTGAGAAAAGTGGGTTAAAACACTTTGTATGTTAAAACAAACATCAAAGACTGTAGAATTTAATACAAAACTATGAAAAGTGCCTAAACAATGCTAAGACCATAAAGGCATTTTGAACTTGGAGGTTGCCTCTTGAGGCTGTGACTGTACATCCTTAGTATAGATATTTGAGCCCCTCCAGGGTGGGATGCTTTCAAGAAAACATTTCAGAAGCTTTGATTCAAGGGCATAGGCTCTTTCAAATTTGAAATGAAATATATTTGCAAAGTGAATGATCTTGCAAAGTGACATCACTTAGGCACTCTGAAACTATCTATTAAATGGGGATAGCAGTGTCAACACAAGTATTGTGAGGATTGTAGGATATTTGTTTGGAAAGCTCCATGTACTTGGCATATAATTTATGCTGACTGAACATAGGTTCTTTTCCTCTCCTTCCTACTTTTTGAATGATGTTATAAAACTGACTGGTAGCCAGGGAGGGCTCTCCCATGAGATTTTATTTTAGCAGCAAGTCCTTGGTTCAATGCTACTGTTTTCCACAGCTTGGTAAGTAAGCAGTGGGTGCAACCAAAAATTATGAAATGCAATCTGTCTCTTTAATAAAAACAGGAAAATTAAAAACATAAACTTCATTCATAAAATACAGAAATAATTAGTTTCCTGCACTGTTCACAATATCCTGTTTCTCAAGTGCCCTAAACTGGTATGTTCCACTGAAATTCCTGGCATTTACTGATCTAATTTATAGCATTTTGTTGTTTGCCAGAACTATAGATTATCAAGACTAGACAATATTAGCCCAGGAAACCAGAATTCATTACACAAAAATGCAAATTTCATTTGTTCTCCACACATTATGGTTAAATACACAGTTTTCTTTCAAATCAAGTTGCTTCAGATATTTATAGGTTGACATTAATGAATTTTTAAAGTAAGCAGATAAATACTACCTTGTTGCTTGAAAAACAGGATTCTAAAGAAGCTCAAAATAAGTGAATTGAGGGTGGTTAAATTAAGTTAGTGTGTTGCTTCACCTACTGGGTGATAAAGCTAGGGAACTCATTAATCCAAAAATGTGGTCAGTCCAAAAATATAAAAAAAGGAGAGACAGCACAATATTCTGGAAAGAATCAGACACACCTGGGTTTCAACCCCACCTCCATCATGTCAATATTACTTAAGAATACAATTAATAGTTTCCTTGTTTATGTAGATAGCACAATGCTCACCTTCAGGGTTATTGTTAAGACAGAATGACAGATGTCTACAAAATGCTATGCATAATGCTTCCACATGGGAAGTGTTCCATAAATATTGCTTTCCTTTCTTTTATTAGGTTTTAATAAAGTAAGGGGTGATAGAACATCTGTATCATCATTTTTTAACTTTTTAAAAAATCTAAGATTCTCTCCTTCCCCAGTTTTTTCTCCAAATTAAACTCTATGCAGTATCTAATTCACAAAGCCTGCTTCTGCTGGACGATTTTATATATGCATATGTATGTCTATGCACATATCCACATTTGTTCAAAAATTGTTGCATGATCAAAACTAAGGATAGGAAAGCAGAAAAAATAGTTATAGAAATGAGAAATAACTTTTAAGATGGGAAATACAGTTTAACTTGCTGCAGCAGGAGGGTTGGCTGAGTCTGCTCTGAGAGCAGAGTAATGGAGTAAAGCCAGATAGAAGAGCTGTGGAGAGGGTGGGGTCAACCTTATTCCCATACTGAGGAGTCACTTAACTTCTGAATCTCAGTTAATCTCTTGAGAACCAAAGACACTGAGATTCCACTTTCCTGTGCTATTCTATAAAGCAAGGTATGTTTTCATTAATCACCAAAGCCCCGTATTTTTAGCCTGTAAAGGTCTGTCTTAAACTACTCCTGTATACCATTTTGTTCCTAGACAAGAGATATTTTCAAGTGGTCTTTCATTAGGCATTAGATATCACACACAAGTACCCAGTCCTCAGTAAAAACATGGTAAAAGAGACTGCATTTGCTGATTCAATTAGTATTTTATGTAAGGATCTTTATCAGAAATGTCAGAGTTCAGTCTTTCAGTATCTCACCAGCTTATTAAATACGTTATACTATACTATTTTGATCCTGAAAATATTTAACATGTGGATTTATATGGGGACCATCTGCTACCCTGTCACATGTCACTAAGGGTGAAGAAGAAAAGAGTAATGGGTGGATAAGATTCAGGGGAAAGATTGGAGTGTTTGTTCTCTCTGTCTCCATTTCTGTGTCCGTTTCTATTTCCCATCCCCCACCCCCCACATCTCTGATCTTTTAAACTCATTCATTGTTTCTTCTTTAAAACTATGCATAATAAGAAAGTAAATATGTTGCTACAGAATGTCACAAAGCCAGATTTTAAAAAGGGGGGTTGTATAATATATTACCACATTCCCAACTAAGATCAGTGTTTTATAAGGGGAAAATGTTGGTGAAGAATACTATAAAGTAAGACTTCGAATTAGGGCTTTCAAAAACAAATGGATAGATAAAATAATACAGTATAAACCAATTTAACATTCAGTGAAGATGGTCTAGCTTTGATTTTGGCCCACCTGACACTGAAGACCAGAGGAATCAAAGCAGGGACCTAGCGGCATTCTGTATTTGTTAGTATCTCACATATGTAGCACCAGAAGTGCCATTTGAATTGCAAATTAAATGCTTTCTATAACTCTGCTGATTCTCTAAACTGTATCAGTGTCTTGAACTATCTGCCTTTCCATTTTCCAAGTAGTTTGTTGTAAAATCTGCTTTAAATGATTAAAGAAGGAAATCTCTCTAAGATAAAGTGGAAAAGCCAAGGTCGATGGTGTAATAGTAACCAAAACAATAGCATCAGCACAGCACATTTAAAAATGGCAGAGCTCTTCAAGGACCAGCATGATGAATTCTAGAATTTGAAGTCATACAGATCTGGGTTCTCAACCTATTTCTAACATTCACTAACTGTGACCTTGGACAAATTAATTAACTTGAGCTTCTTCTGATATAAAATGGGATTAGAAATTGTATCTAATTTACAGGATTGTTTTGATAATTAAATATTCATATATACTATATTATGCTATATTATTTCTTAGAAATGATAACTATTAGGACTCTGCCTTATTTTTATAGTTTATGTAGATATAAATTACAGATGAGGATGCTAAGACACCAAGAATTTGAGATATAAAGTTAATAAGAGAGAATCAGAAAGTGAATTCTGTGTTTTTTCTTCATCTCATTCTTATTCTAGTTCTTTATATATGATCACAGATTGATTCACTATCATGCGGTTTCTCTAGCAGGCTAAGGTTCATCAATAATCACTTTCAGTGCTAAAGGGCAGATTTGACTGCAGTTCTTGGATCTCTAAGTACATTCAAAATGATATTTTAATCATAGTAAAAGTTCACAACAGTGTTTAACTTATTAATCATATGAAATATATGATTACAGTATTGTGAAATTTAGGGGATAACCAGCATTAAGGAGTTACTAAGAATGTTAAATGGACAGCTAACTTATACCTGGATTTTTATTCCACAGGGTATGTTACTGCCAGCTTTCACTAGGTCAATCACTTTCTTTGGCTAAAAAATAAAACATAATGCTGATGTGGTGCAACTTTAGGAGTAAAGATAATGGTAAGCATGGCAGGAATAATGCTAATGTAAATGATGATAAAAACTGGCTTACCACACATCCTCATTTCTAGGACAGACCCAGGAAGATGGCACTGCCTACCTACCTTTGCAAGTAGCTGAATATTATCAGGCAGGTGGGATATGGGTGAGATACAACCAAATAGCTCCCAGAAAGACTTAGAATAACCCTGTAAAATTCTTCTGCTTTCCTTTTGCTTTCTGAGTGTCTTTGTATGTAGACATCTTTCCATCACTGGTACAATAATTCTGGGGAAAGAAAAGCACTGAGAAGGGGAAAGATTTATTTTGGATCAAAAATTTCAAAGGTTTCCATCCATAGTCAGTGGCTCCATTGCTTTGGGCCTGGGGCAAGGCAGGACATGGTGGAAGGATATGGCAGAGGAAAGCTGCTCACACCTTGACAATGGGGATTTAGTAAGAAAGCAAAGGACCAGGGCAAAAAATACCCTTCCAGGGTGTGCAGGTAGTGTCCTACTTCCTCCTAATAAGCCCTCCTAAAGTTTCCACCACCTCTTCTTAATGCCATCAGACTATGAATCCATCAATGGATTAATCCACTGATGAGGTCAGAGCCCTCATGATGCAGTCCCCCAAAGTTCCACAACTGAATATTGCACATTGGGAACCAAGCCTTCAACACGTGAGCCTTTAGGGACACTTCATATCCAGAGAATAACATGTTAGAAAGCATCCTAAAGATGGCATAGTAATAGGGTGAAAGCAGGAAGGTTCTCTGAGTCCCCACTCAGGAAACTGCTAAAACACAGAGCCTCTGAAGCCACCAGTTGTACTGTGACTGAGAAACACCATTTGTTGGGTTAGACCTTCAAGATGTCAGAGCTGCTTCCACAGCTAAGCCTTGCCTGCTAATACAGCAATGAGCATTGAGTATTGACTTTGTATTTGGCCTCAATTGAGCACTCTATAGATCTCATTTAATCTTCAAACAAGAAATGATGAATAGATGTAGCCATTTTTCAGATGAGGAAAATGAAACTTAGGTCACTTAATATGTCCAGGATCGCATCAAGGAACATGGCCACACCAGGATATGAATTGCTATCTGCGAATCTCCAGAGCTTATCAGCTTGATAAATAGATGATCTTTCTGCTTTCCATGTATTAGGTAAATAAGCCATTAGCTTATAATGGAAAATCTCAGTAGTCCAGGCTGATAATCTGTTGATCATGTGGACCTGGGCTGGGAGGTCCTCTGAGAGGAAGGACATTGGCCTGGGGGCAGAGTGTGGTGGTACAGTCCCCAGAGGAGTCCATGGAGTGCTTCATGATATATGCAAAAGTTTGTTTTCAGTGAAAATACTGTCTCCAACTATGTTACAGGAAAAATGCTATTTGTTTGATTTTATGAAACATTTCTGGGATGGAAAGAATCTTTGTGAGCCAGATAATTAAAGGAGGTAAGTATTGTGTTTGTGAAATAATGTTCAAAATGTTTTACTTCATATTTTCAATTAATATCAAAGTTTATATTTGTTAGGCAGAACTTGCTGAAGATATTCACTCTCTTGTCATCACAGTGCCACATTCCAGGTAACTGCTGCTGTTTGAATGGCAATTATTTTATGTGGCTGTGTGAAACTCCTGGAGAGGCTTTTTCTAGAATAGAACCCAAGATGCCACAAAGTATTAAATATGCAAATAGGTTTTAAAACATACTTTTGGTATTTGTTTGATTTGGGGTAAATGGATTGTTTTGTTGGCATGTGTGTTGGAAGGGAGGTACTTCATAAAGCATAGGCCATGTTTTTGTATTGAAATAAAGTATATATATATATATATATATGTATACATATATATGAATATATATACATGTATAATGAATACATATATATATATGAATGCATATGTGTGGCATTTACATGCAAAATGACAATAAATTAGGATATATATATACATATTCATATATTAAATATATGTATGTGTTTGTATAATAACAAAATTTTGAACAAATTTACTTTAGATGTGAAGAAAGCATTCAGATTTTTCTTACAGTCTACAGACTTAGACACCTAGCTTAGTGCACTGAATGAATGTTTTTAAGAGGAATCTATAGCATCAGATGCCATTTTAGTGAATAATTTTACTAATTTTGCAATAAATAGTCTTTTGAGCATTTACTAATTGTGAACAGCTTGATATATGATTAGAGGAAGGTTTTAAAAATATTAACACTTGAATGCATGGGTTATCTTTTCTTACAACAATAAATTTCAATTTCCATTCAATTTTGCTAAAAATACAGAAGTATATATTGAATTCCTTCCATGTGCCTAAGCATTCAGCCATTAGGGAAATTCAAAAATGAATTATACAACACTCCGCCCCCCCAAAATTTACAAACTCTGTGAGAAACTAACTACCACTGGTGTTTAATCTGCTTCTGGTTTCTCTCCTGTTTTGTGGGGACATGTGCCTTCCCACATGGTGCCTTGTGTGGGTCCTTGTACCCTGTATCTCAGTGGGTCATGGTCACTGACCTCTCCCTCTCAGGCCCTGCACCTCTGCAGAATGGGGATTCCACCATGTTTTCTTCTAACACCTCAGAAAGAATGTGCTAATTTACTTTCTTAAGATTACTGATTAGATGTGGAATATTCAACTTCATCTTTTTACTGAAAAGGAAAGCTGGTTCACTGCCCATTTAAAGAAAGGTTTAATGCAGGTTTTCTGCATAGTCATTGTTGCTACATCTTTTGTCTTCCAGATCTAAAAGGTAAAGTTTAAAGACAACATTTGTGTGTGATGACTCTATGTCAGGGTTAGGCTTTGATTCAGGGGATTTGGTGGATTTGGGCTTATACCTTTCTTTCTCTGGACAGAGTGCAGATGACTTAAGCCTGTTCTCTCTTCTGGAGTTAAATCCCAAGTATACTACAGGATTAAATTGGATAATATATTTTAAAGAACAAGCAACTATTAATATCGTTAATATCATTTATTATTTATATTTCACAGAAACTAATTTCTTTTGCTCTTATAAATATTAAATCATGTGCCAATGTTTTTTGAACTATTTAAAATTATAAAACATATATCCTATATTTATGGATCCAAAATATAATATTCTTTATAGGTAAAGCAAGAAACTACTTAAATTATAAATGTGCTATTTTGCAGGCTATTGTAACTTATCTCTCACTTCAAATCTTTGAACTATTTTTCTCGAATAATTTACTTTTAATGTTGTAAAGATACACATATAGCATATTAATTGTCTTCTAATTCATACTTTTGCCATTTAGTGGCTCTTTTTTCAGAGTGATCTTTTATTAATTTTTATTGGTACATTACAATTATGCATAATGGTTGGATTCATTATGCCATATTCACACTTGCACATGACATAATTTGATCAATCTCATTCTAGTACTTTCCCATTCCTTCTCCCCTCCCTACCCTGATATACTTGCTGTACTCAACTCATCTGCCTTTTATTATTATTCAATTAGTACATTATAATTATATATGTAGAATTCATTGAACTATATTTATATATGGACACAGCATATTTGGGTTAAAAAAAAGGGGTGATCAATACAGTAGAGGAAGGGGATTCAGAGGGAAGGCATGGGGAAATATTAGGAAATGCAAAATAATCCTTTAAAAAGTCTTTTAATGGTTTGCTCCCTTTAAGATTTTTAAAACAGAAATACAGTGTGTGTGTTTACATTAAGGTAGAACATCTCAAAATCTGGCCCACATGCCTGCAAGGATCTTTGTGACTTTGCAGGGGATTCATGAGGTCAAGAATATTTTCATAGTAGTTCTAAGAAATAATTTATCATTTAAACTTTGTTGACATTTGTATAAGTTGTATAATATCAATGATGGGTCAAACTGCTGCCCCTTACCCTAAATTGAGGCACAGGTACTAAATTGTGTGAGTGTCTTTGAATTCTCTGTATCACTTTCAGTTCAAAAGAATAAAGGACCAATTCCTCATATACATATTCTTGAGGAGGTAGAAACATTTTCAACTTTATTAAATCCTGAACCTGTAGGACACATCATTTTATGATTCCATGCGATGACATGGGGATTCACATAAGCTAGTTCTGCTGCATACTGGAATATGATGATTCACCCCATACAAAAGTACTGGTTTGACAGTTTGAGTTGTGAGCTGAACTAGCCACTTTCTCCAGGGACATCATTTTTACCTGAAAGAATAGTTGACCAACAAAATTATGATTATTCAGATGTGGCTATTTGATGGATATTTTCTTAAAAATGAGGGAAACAAAACTGTCACTTGAAGAAAAGCAACTGATAGTATTTATTTTCAGTGATAAAATTCAAACTTCCAAGTGAGTGTTAGAATTTTTGGAGACTTGTATCTACTACTGTAAGCTTGACAGTTTCCCAGTACTTAAAGACTTTTCTGTTGAGATCCGTGGAGATACCAGCAAATGCATTTTCGTGATATTGTCTAATGAAATGTGTCAACTTCAGGAAGATCTGAATAACTCAATGAATCAATAGTTTTCTAAATGCCTAATGCATAATATAAAACCAGGCATGGGTAAAACATTCATCAAAGTGTAAGATAGACCAGTGGATTTTAATGTAACAGAAAAAAATTCATTGGCATGCTTTCAGATTCTATATTGCAAATAACCTTTAAGAAACTACATTTCCAAGTTTTGGTACAGTATCAATTATCTAAAAAAAACTATTAAAATAATTCTCAATTTCCCAAGTACATATATTTTTGAGGCTAGGTTTTCTTCATATACTTCAATGAAAATCACATCAAAACAGATTGAATGCAAAAGCAGATATGAGAATTTAACTGCCTTCTGTTAAACCAAACATTAAACATAAAAAAGAGAGAGACAAAATTTTAAGTTAAAGGCCATTATTTAGGAAAATAAATTTTGGTTAGGGAAATAGTTATTTTTCAAAATGTTATGTTTATATAATAGATTTATTTTTTGTTATTTTAAAATGAATTATTTTGACATTATCAGCTTTAATTTCTAACAGAGCAAATACTGATTGATGTAACCTATACAAACCATAGCTGTTTATTATCCTCAGTAATTTTAGAGTACAAAAGCATGCCTAGACCACAAAGTTTGAGAACATTTGCTACTGAGAACAAATGTTCTTGGAAAAATGCAGATATAGGGTAGAGCATGCATGCAACAGCTCTACCATCTGTGAACAGGTGACCCTGAGTTACTATGTAGTAGTAGCCTCATCAATAAAATGGGATAACTATAATAAATTCCCCTAAGGTCATTTTGCCACTTAAAAGTCTTATTGGCATAAAATACACATTCACTATTACTCTTGTGGACAAACCCAGGAATAGTAGTAACATAGACTCAGATTAAATATGCTGAAGGGTATTGATAATATCTCTGTTCAAATCATTCCAATCCCAGCAATAGTTGTGGCTAGCCTTAGACATGCTAAAAGAGCCTAGTAAAAATTTTCTATCATCTTTTCACTCCTTTTATTTCTTAATTTTTGAGGCATAACTTTCTCCTAGAGCCTCTGACTTAATGGAAAACAGTGATCTCTCCTGCAAACAATACCCACTTAATAATCCTGTATTTCTGCCTATTGATCCAGTGTGTTAGCTCCCAATGGGCAAGGGCCAATTATCCCATGTTATGTGTTTGGATTCCAATAGTTTTGACCCCAGGAAAGGTATCTCAGTATCTGTGAACCTGATTGAAAGCACTAGTGATATGAATTATTTCAGTAGTTCAATGACTTTTTAAAAAAAAAAAATCATGACCCAAACTGCAGAGATAAAAGAGGCGCTTTGTACTCTTTCTTTCCCTGTTCCCTTCTGGCATCTACCCATTCAAGAACATCCCATCTATCTCACATGTATTAAACATCACTGTAGAAAACTTCATTAACTTAATTTGAAAATATCAGGGACTATATAATGCACCATTAATTTAACTATAGCATAGAGGAGAGCAATAGGGAACAACACTGAATATAAAATAAACATGGTTCCTACAAAATGGAGTAGCAGTGGTATACATTTATCTGCACAATTAGACAGTACTCTTCTTTAGTATGACCAGCAAACTTTAATCTAAACCTTCTTTGCATTGAACCTAAAAAGTCTTATGCATGAATCAGTTAGTTCCCAACCAGTATGCTTAATGTGACAGTATCAGCATTCTGTTTCCCATAACCTCTGCTTGTCATCAACACAACTTTGCTATTTCAGGTTGATATAATAATTTTAAGCCAATTTAAAAAAAAAAACTGGTTTTTTTCCACACTTGGATGAGCTTGGCATTTTTGAAATTTCTCTAACTGGATTATATATTATGGAAAGTAAAATAGCTCAGTTTGCAAGTCAGCCAAAGCCTTTTGACAGATAGATGTTATGTTCCTGAGTGGTAGTCCTTCATGATGCATAAATTGGTCACACTAACCTCTCATAGGGCTGGAAATACCATTATCTGTTCCCAGAAATTTGACAGTTTCTACTGACTCTAATTGCAATGCCTGCTGTATGATAGACAATCTTTGGCATACACAATAACTTTTCCTTTCAATGGAACTTTGTAGTACTGTATAATCTTTTTAAAGACATTTTAAATGACAATTAGGGATTCAAATTTAAGTTAAATATATGCTTTGTGCAATGCTTAAAATCAAAGTAATTTCTTTCAGATAACAATAGTATGAACACAGGTACATGCACAAGTATATGCACAGGTAAAAACAATTTACATTGTACACACTGCTCAGTCCAATAGTTATATTTTGTTTTTACCCAAACTATAAAGCATATTTCAATATCAGTTACTTTAAAATGTTACAAATATATTTCAATCAATATGCATATATATAATGTGTATATGTGTATGTATACACATATATGTGCCCATCTATATACTGTACATACATGTAAACACACCAATATATGCACAATTATGCAGTCCATATAGTGCATATAGCTTATACTGTATATAAGCACATATTTAAGCCCTCAACATGTAAGTATGTTTGGAGTTATGTATAATTCATTCACTATGGATTGGGCATATGAAATGGTTCCCCCAAAATAATGCAATCATAGTAACATTCTGAATGAGATAACTGAATTTTTTTCTAAAAATTTATGTCTGTTGTTTTATCTAACAAACCGATGATAGACTTCTCCCACAAAACCCCTGATAGCCTTTATGTAAATGGCCTACGGTTAGGAGAAAACACAGAGGGTTTAATTACTATGAAGGGTAGAGTATGACAAGCTTTCATTCCTGTAATCAGACTGCATAGAGACAAGAGGTCTAAGAATTGGAAATAAAAGTGAGATCTAAATGAAAAGAATGAGCAAGGTAATAAGAGGTTGGAGCCCAGAGAGTACCTGACAACAGTTTCCCAGCAACAGGTGTGTATGCATAGTAAAATGTAGCGTGCAATTTTAAGTTGTGTGCTGTTATGCATTACCACCTTCATAATCCCCTAGGTAAGCCCCTCACCATTTCTAAATAGAGCTTTAGGATTTTTTAAAGCGATTGTTTTCCTTGAATCAATACATGTTGATAGAGAGTTGGATAGGTGGAAAGTTGTAAAATGGTAGTCCTTCTCTTCCAATTCCAAGTCCTGCATTCCTACCAAACCACAGCTTCAGCCTTCCCTGTGTGTGGAAGTCCATAGGATTTGGAATGGAGAACTTCACTTGAGTGGTAAACCAATCAATGGGACAGATTCTTTTGTGGCATCTTTCAACATGGTGGAGCTGTGGAAAGCTGATTTTAATTCCTCAAGTGTTTTCTTAATTTGTCAAATGGGGACCATGGCATTGCTAGTCTACCTCAGAAGACAGCTGTAAAGAATAAAGTTAGGGGCATGGCAGGTATGAAAAAGCCAACAAATGATATGGATATTCTTCAGATTGAGCATTTTCTTTTTCAAAAAAGGGTCTATGTGATGTGTAGGCTATATAAGGCTGATTCTGGGTGAGGCCTACACCCACGCTTGAATGCTGATTACCTCTTGAGCCATAGTTTTCTTGAATGTAAAATGAAGTTCCCTCCTCCAACAAATATCTATTGAGCTCCTACTCAATACATACCTCAGACCTTGTGATAGGCACTAGGGACACAGTGATGAGTCACTCCTGCCTAGACACTTGGCACACTATGTTTCATGAACTATCTTTTTACCCCACAAGTTTAAAATATTCATTTTCAATTCATGAGAAAACTAAAAACAGGAATATTTTTTGTAAATTGTGAAAAACTATAATATTCTGATTTTCATGTCCATGAATAAAAAATGTATTGGAATACCATAAAAAATAAACATGTTGAGCAGAAAGATATGAATATCATCTCAAATGGAGAGCTGAGTGATTTGGATTTTCACACAGTGTCCACATAGAGTAAGAGCAACTAGAGAGACGAACCACCTGGAATCATAGGGTCAGTGGAATGAGGAAGTTTGCAGATCCCGCTGAATTATAGATGGCACTTTGATAAATCTTACTTTCTTATACCAGATGTGCAGCATGAACAAAGTCACATGAACACTTTTTAAGTATACAGGTTGTTGAGTTTTGACTTACATATAACCACAACCTGGATAAGTTATAGAGCATTTTCAGCAACTAGAATGCTCATTTTTGCCATTTCCCATTCATCAAACCATAAAAAACACCCATATATATCTTGTTTATATTACAACTTTTATCACTAAAGGTAAATTTTTCAGGGCATTTTACTTAGTAATTTATTTTGAACATAATGGAACAAGATAAACTTTGAAAGATGGAGGTTTTAAGGACATTTACATTGTCATTTGTGGTACAATTTATAAATATATATGTAGAACATTTAATCTTGGGTCCTTATTTTCTCAGGCACTCCAGCTAACAAGATATTTATATGTATATATGGATCAATTAATGTATAAATGTATAGTTATAGTCAAGTAAATTGAAGTACATATACACTACATAAAAGGCTCAGTGTTATGGAGCTGGTAAATTTTGGAGGCAGGATTCAAATTCAGGCAATCTGATTCAAGCCAGAGCTCTGACTACCAGGAATTCTCTGGTTCAGTTCTTAAGCTTTCTAGACTATAATTATGTACCATTGTATGGTCCACTAAGGATTGTGTCACAGAATATGTTTTCTTTTGCTGTGATGTTTCTAAACCAGTTGACCAACCTGTTCATTTACTTGGAGCATTACTATATAAGACCCACAAAAAATTAATTCAAGGAAAGTGTTCATGTAATTTAAATTTGCTGGTCCATACCTTATCCTGGATTTACAGTTGAATATCCAGAACCTTTTAGAATAAAGGAGTAGGGGCTGGGGATGTAGCTCAGCTGGTAGAGTGCTTGCCCAACACCACAAAAAAAAAAAAAAAAGAAAAGGAGTAAAAATTCTGTGTACTCCAAGGTCATTTGTACATACTTGAGGAATAAGTGATACAATAATGATGTAGAGTAACTTTTGTGTATGAAAATAATGTTTAAAGAACATTTATTTTTGATTGACATGTTGCACATATTTACAAGTTATTATAAAACATTCTGATACATGTATATATATGGATAGTGATCAACTTGGA
This sequence comes from Glaucomys volans, assembly GCA_020662805.1. Lineage (NCBI taxonomy): Eukaryota > Metazoa > Chordata > Mammalia > Rodentia > Sciuridae > Glaucomys > Glaucomys volans. The sequence goes on from JAJEJO010005619.1 coordinate 182,659, forward strand.
GGCAATTAACACAGCAGTCACCTTAAATTTCATCATTTCTTTATGATGAGTATATTTCTCTTTTCTAAAAAACTTTGAGATACAAAATACATTATTGTCAATTATATTTATTTTGCTGTGCCATAGAACAAGATATCTTATTCCTTCTGTCAAATAACATTGTGCCTGTTGATTGACTTCAACCCTTCCTCCCTCCTCACCTTTCCCCTCAATCTGTAGTAACCACTATTCTGCTTTCAACTTCTTGATCACTGTTTTAGGTCTCACTTCTTAGTAAGATTATATGATGTTTTCTTTTTGTGCCTGATTTATTTCACTTAACATAATGTCCTCCAGATCCTTATCTATTGTTGCAAGTGGTAGGATTTCATGTATTTTTATGACTGAAAATATTCCATTATGTGTATATGTAAATATATATGTATCATATCTACATATAAAATATGTTATATGTCCTCATAAATCTTGTATTTATGTCATGTACATGTATATATATATATATTATATCACAAAGCATATATGTTCCATTTATCCATTTATCTGATGGTAGACATTTAGAATGATTTCATATCCTAGCTAATGATAAATAGTGCTGCAGTAATGTGAGAGCAGTTGTCTTTTGGATATGTGATTTCATTTCCTCTGGGTAAATCCAGTAGAATTTCTAGAGATCATAGGAGTTATACTCTTACCTTCTTTTATTTTTTATTTTCATGTTTTTGGTAGCAGAGATTTAACCTGAGGATATTAACCACTGAGCTACATGCCCCTTTTAAAAAAATTTATTTGTTCTAATTAGTTATACATGACAGTATAATGTGTTTATGCACTTTGATAAGTTATACATAAATGAAGTATAATTTCTCATTTTTCTGATTGTACATGTTGTAGAATCACATTGGTCATGCAGCCATATATGTGTATGAGGTAATAATGTCTGTTTTACTCTTCTATTCTTCCTACCCTCACACCCCTTCTCTGCCCTTCACTCCCCTCTACTTAATCTAAAGTAACTCTATTCTTCCCTAGGGCCCCCCCCCACCTCATTGTGAATTATCATCCGCATATCAGAGAAAACATTTGGCCTTTAGTTTTTTGGGTTTGGCTCATTTCACTTAGCATGATATTCTCCAACTCCATTCATTTACCAGCAAATACCATAATTTCATTCTGCTTTAAAGCTGAGTAATATTCCATATACACCAATACATATATGTATACATATATATATATAATTTTTATATATATAATTTTTTTATCAATTCCTCTGTTGAAGGACACCTAGGTTGGTACCATAGCTATTGTGAGTTGAGCTGCTATAAACATTGATGTGGCTGTGTCACTGTAGTATGCTAATTTTATATCCCCTTTTCTTTTTGCTCTTGAGGTAGCATCTCTCTAAGTTTCTTAGGGCCTCCAGAAGTTGCTGAGACTGTCTTTGATCTTACAAACCTCCTACCTCAGGTTGCTGAGACTACAGGTGTGTGCCACCACATCTGGTTATATTTTTACTTTCCTGAGGAATCTTCGTATGGTTCTTCACAGTGACTACTAATTTATTTTCCTACCAACAGTGTCTGAAAGTTCCCTTTTCCTTACAACTTAGCCAGCATCTGTTAATTTCTGTCTTTCTAATAATAGCCATAATCACTGGAGTAAAGTGAAATCTCGTTATGTTTTTGATTTTCATTTCTCTAATGATTAATGATACTAAGTATCTTTTCATATACATTTTGGCCATTTGTATGTCTTCTTTAAATAAATGTATATTTAGTCCATTTTTCATTGGATTATTTGTTTTTGGTTATGAAGTTGTTTGAGTTTCTTAAATATTCTAAATATTAACCTCTTGTTGAATTTGTAGTTTGCAAATATTTTCGCTGATTCTGTAGTTTGTCTCTTTGCTCTAGCAGTTGTTTCTTCTGTTGTACAGAGATTTTTTAGCTAATATAGTCTTATTTGTTAATTTTTGGGTTTTTTGCCTATGGATTTAAGGTCACTCACAATATACTACAAAGCTATAGTAGTCAAAAAGAACAATATTGGAATAAAATAAGATACACAAACAAAGGGAACAGGATAGAAATAACCCAGAAATAACCCTGCTCACCTGAAGCCAATTATTTTTTGACAAAGGAGCCCATAGCACATGGAAAATGACCATGTCTTCAATAAATTGTGTGGGGTAAACTGGACTATACCCTTGTCCCTCACCGCTTAACAGATATCAACTCAAAATGGATTAGTGTTCTAAGTGTAAGACCAGAATCTATGAAGCTAGTAGAAGAAAGCATAAAGGAATTGCTGCAGGATATTGGCCTAAAAGTGATGGTATCATGAAAATTTATATTCAGAGAATTGCATAGGTACCTCTTGGCTATCTTCCCAGAGCTCAGATATCATGGATTGTCTCAGTTTGTTCATTTGAGTAAATTATGTCATCATCAATGCTATCCTGGTGCTTTTGCTATCTCAAGCAATGCTCTTCAAGAGCTTCAATCTCTTCCCTGTTTCTAAAGATAGTTCATAGATTTCTTCCCAGGTTAACTCATCTCCCGCTGATTAACCATTGAAAAACACTGTCACAGGATACAAGCTTGGGGAAGTGACAAATGCACCAATTTCTTACAAAGTCTGCCTTCTGCCCACCAACCCTGTCACTTTTCCACTTTGGGCTTAAACTCTGTTCTCAGTAACAGACAAAGCCTAATGAAATAGCCTTTGATCCTCCTGTAGTTCAAATTAGTTCTACCTTACAGGAAGATTGCTCCCCCATGCTGCAGAATTAAAGGAAATGCTAGAATGTGAATGGGTGGGGACCATAAGGCTTGTGATCTACTTCTTCAAACACACCCTTCTACATCTAGAAACTGCCTGGCTCACTCATTAGCGAGTGCCTCTGGATCTTGTAATTTAACAGAGATTGATGTGATCCAGAGTGGTAGAGGGAGAAGTAATAAAAAGTTAGCAGGCCAGTGATGTAGTTTGACCTCTGATCTCTATGGTTGTCATTGACTTACAACCCATTATGTATCAGGTTCTCAAAGATAGGTATTTGTTCTATATTGTACATGGGAAAATTGAGAACCAGAAAAAGTACCCACAGTACTTGGCTTGAGTCATATCACTGGAAATACTCTCAACCTAGTTTCAAACTCATACCTCACACTAAAGGTTGTACTGTTTTGCTGCATCATTCCATGTGTGGACATTTAAGACAGTTTCATTTCATGTAGGTTCTTAATTCAGACAGATATTTATTTACTCCCCACTATATGCGAGGTACAAGGCTAAGTGCTGTGTATAAAATAATGAATAAAATAAATATGATTATTGGCCTTACATAGATACTAGCCAAATAATCTACATATAAGGCACTGACTAGAGACCAGGAGGGTCTATTAAGCTGCGAAAGTATGTTATAGAAGGATATGAGCCAGACTGTCAAGGAACAACTTCCTTCAAGAAGTAACATATGGGATGACAGCTGAGAGATTTATAGGCAAGAAGGAGCAGGAAAATATTTTGGTCAAGGGAATAGTATGGGCAAATGCATCATGGCTGGAAAGAGCCATGATGTTAGAAAACTACAAAGGTTAAATTCCAGATAACAAAAGCCAAGAATAAATATAGGCAATATTGAGTTTAAAAGGTAGATGGGACCAGTCCAGTAAGATTCCATAGGTAAATATTTTTGGTCTCTAACCACAGTGCAACAGGAAATTTAAATGTTTAATCAAATTTAACAGGATTAACTGACTCTGTGTTAAACAGATCTAAGTGTAGCCAAGATGAACTTGAAGGAAAACAGGTGAGAGACTTATACTCCCAAATATGGGCCCTAGCATGAAGCTAGAGTAATTAAGATAGGGTGACATTATTGCAAAATGGACAGATTGGTAAACTAGATAAGACAGCCCAGAATCCAACCTGCAAGTTTTTAATTACTTCATTAATTTCAAAAATAGTACTACAATGCAGTGAGATAAAAATGTGATTTTTCTATGAATGGTGTAAGTCTAAATGTGAACAGTAAATGAATAACAACAAAAAGCAATCAGGTAAAATTTTTAAAATGCAGGAAAGAGCTTAATTATCTTGGAGTATTCAAAACAGTTTTGAACATGACATACACACTAGCCATAAAGAAAGCATTGATAAGTTAGACTACATTTGAATTATGAATTTTAGTCCTAAGTGATTGAAAAGGCAAACCACAGAGTATAAGGAGTTACTTACAATACATAGATCTAAAAATGGACTTATATACAAAATACTTATATTTGAATTATAACTATTAAGAAAAACAATCCAATTGAAAAAGATTTACAAATTATGATTAACATTATTCATTCATTATCACAACACAAAATCCATAGTGTAATACCATTTTAAATTTATGAAATGGCTAAAATGAATAGGATAAACAGTATCAAGTGTCAACAAAGCTGTAGAGCAATTGAAGATATTATGCAATGCTGATAAGAGTGTAATTTGCTTTATAAACTTTGTAACTTTGTGTTAAACCAACTAAAGCAAAACACATATACCTGCTGGCTCAGCAATTCCACTCCTGGGGAGATACCCAACAGAAATGCATACATGTTGTCACATAAGACATGTCTAGAAAGATCCTAGTAATACTGATTCTAGAGGCCTTGAACTGGAAACTGCCATGTGGTAAATTACATTAAAGGAGCTTGGACTTTTTCCCTTCTTGTGTCCATATCTTTGGCTCTGTGATGCAGCAGTCCTGACCAACCCTATGACCATAGTGTACTTCCTTACTGCTTGACTTTGAAAGCTTTCAAGTGACATTTTTTGTTCCATGTGGTGTCAGTAAACATGATTTGATCAAAGACTTGAAACTCTTGTATGATCATTTGTCCTTCTATACCTCTGCTATTACCATAGCAATAAATTTTTCCAGGTATCTTAAAGTATGAGAGACACAACTGGAAAGATCCTCAGCAGTCTACAGACATGGTTCAAGGAAGAGCAACCCATTTGATCCAGTGATGGGGCTGATGTGTCCTTCCCAGCTTCCCGAGGTGCCATTTCATTAGTTCCATTGAGGAAGTCAAGTGTCTGACACATCCTATCTTATAGCCTCAGCTCAGACTCAACACAGAAACTGGAGAAGGAGCTACCAAGAGACAAGATGTATAGGAAATGACTGGAAAATATGCCACACATCCTCTTCTGAGTAGGTAGGTCACATTCAAACCCTGCTTCCATGTTTCCCCCAGAGTGAGTTCAGAGTATTGTAAAGAATTGACCACAGGTATGTAATCAGACACTTCAGTGCAAACATTTCTGAGCATCACCTATAACAAACCTTGAGCATATCTCATCTCTGTTCTAAAATTTGATTTTCCCACATTTACAAGGAACACAATATCATTTAAGTTGAGCATGTTAGGGATGTAGGTGGTCCAGGAAAGTTTTGTCTTTCCTCAACTAGTGATTAAAATGACTTCCACTTTTACATCTGTGATCTAATCATTTTCCTAGAAGAACACTAAGGTACTGATGTTGTTATCTCCATTTTATGAAGCTGGAAACTCACAACACAATAGTTACATTCTTTTTGTGAGGCATTTGGGAATTGTAACGTGGTTGGAAGTAAGGAATTATTTGGAAGATAACTATATTAGTCCCCACTAATAGAACATTGCAGAGGCTGGGGGTGGAGGTAGCTCAGTGATAGAACCTGCACTTGGTATGCCAGAGGCACTGCATGTTCAGCCTTAGCTACCATCTCTCCAATTAAGAGAGAATGTGATGTGAACTAGAGAAGTAGTCCTAGGTGAACAGATTTTTAAGACATTTGGAGTATAAAATCTGCTATATTCAATGACTGATTGGACATGAAGGTGGTGAGAAATGCAAGGGAGGAGATTAGATTGTGGCTTAGGTCCCTTGATGGTTGGAGGTACTGTGCACCACAAACTAGGCACCCAAGGATAGGTCAAGTTTAAGGTCACTTTTAGTGTGTGTGAATTTCATTTTGAAATGATTGTGGCATATCCAGATGAAGATGTCTGAAAGGCAATTGGATAAAATATCAATCTTAGGGGAGATGTGGGCAGAATTTTAGAGTCACATTTATGTTTGTTTAGTTTCTGAAAATTGCTTCAGTAAGTACTCCATTAGTTGTGTGGTCTTTAATGAAGTGTTTATTCCTTCTCAACACCAATTTCCTCATTTTTTAAATGAGAAAAATAAGGTGACTTACCTTAACAAAAATTCTGATAAAAATCCAATTACATAATGGGTGTGGAAGTAATTTGTAAACTTTAGTGCTACTTAAATGAAATAATTATGTTTCACTGTCATTAGAGCTTGTTGGAGATAACCTTCTAAGTGTCTGTTAAGTCTCCATGTCTCACTAAGAATTTCTGAAAACTTTAAAAACTGTGGATTGCTCTAGCATTTTTTAACAGCAAAATCAGGACAAAGTAGGCAAAGGTTAAAACAAATAAATGACTAAGTTCTGTTATCATAAGTAAAACAAACATTGCAGGCACACCCAGTTTTTATTTTTTAAAACAACTGCAATTTCATAGATGATAAGAGAACTGGAATTTTTCTATCATTAAATTTTGATTTAATGATTTTCTATCATTTTATTTTGATTGAATAGAAAATTTTCATTCTGGGACATCTTGATTATAAAATATGCTATGAGTAACTAAGCAAGCTGATTTGCTTTTAGGATTATTAGAGAATCCTGTTAGCTAAGATATATGCCCAAACTGAAGCTTTTCACTGTAGGATGGTGAGCATAAAGCCCTTCTTTTTGACAGAGTAGTAAGAAATCAGGATCAGTTTCATGTAATTGCCACTCCTATTTTGTAAATATAAATACATATTTTCAACATAAAAGATCTCTCTGGTTCCTCTATAACAGGGCATATGTTCCACTTGTTCAGACATATGAAGTTCATGGCATCTTCACAGTACAACTTCAGAAATAAGAAGTGTCTATTTACACATCTGTCTCACACTGTAATTGTCATCTACTATTTCAAAATGCCATTTGTATAGGTCCTAGGCCTCACTGGGACCTTAAGTTTCCAATTCTATAATCATAAACTGACTCTGTTTGTGCAACTTAGACCATAGTTCTCTCAAATTATATAGTCAGAGTTTGAAAAGTCTATCTCTTTCATGAATTTGATTCAATTATTTTACCTACATTTATCAATACCTTTTTTGTGCCAAGCCCTTCAAAAATAGATATTCTGATAATGATCTCAGTACATAGGCAGCTTGAGAGGCAGAAATAGAAAAGCATAAAGGATGCTTGAAGACTGGTGAACAGAACTCTTTGATGGTTCAGAAGCTTTAGCTGGGGAGTCCCGGGAAGTGACTGAACAGGTAAGAGAGGGAAGAATTCAGAGTATCAAGAATGTGAGATAAATCTGCATTTTAGTGCTAGATAAAACCCCTATTAGCTGCAGGATCTTGACTAAGGCATTCATTCCTTGTATGCTCTGATTTCCAAATTTATAAAATGCCTGTCATCACTCTCATCATCACATCATCACATCCTCATCGTCACTGTCATTGTTGCCATTGCCATCCTCATCATTAATTCATTGGTGCATCGCAGGATTTTTATGAACTCAGTGAGAATGTGTGTGCAATATGAACATGAGCCTAAAACAGAAGGCTGGCTGGCTCACTTCCCTTCAACCTGAAGGCCAGAAGGAGGTTTGTCTGTAATATACTTGTAGTTCTCTGGGCATGCTGTGGAAGGCTTCTGGTTGTTCAGCAAAGGAGAGGGCAGTGTGCAGAAATAGGAGCAGACCATAAAACCCATCCACTTCCAAATGTGTTTTTAGACAGGCCCACATGATGGTCCGTTTTCCAAGGAAGAACTTGGATCTTCATGTCAGCCCCTTTCTGCACATAGACAAGAGCTGCAAAGACCCAGCAGATATTTGGAGAGTGTGCTGGGGAGATTCTTGGGGTATTCTTAAGGATGGGAAGAAGCATTTGAGAGTATTTTTTTGGTTACCAGTAGTTCTGTTATTTTTTGAAAGAAAGTGAAAAATAGGTTAAAAAAAAAAAGAAACAACACATAAAACATATTTTTGTTATGTTGTGTGAGACCTGATGATCAGATTGAAAGCTGCTTCTGGCTTCAGGCACCTTCGATAGCGAGCTGTCTTTCCAGATCTGTCAGAACGTGTCACTGGTGCTGTTTCATCTGCAGCAGGGACACATCCAAGTTCCGCCTGCCATGGGTTGAAATCACCTTTATTATCTGAGCTGTCCATCTGGTGAGTGTGTTGTGTATTTGTGTGTGTGTTTTCCTTTCCATCTCCCCCAGCCTATTTCCAATACTGAAGGTGATGTAGGAACTGATAATGGAATGACCTTGAGGCCAAAAAAAACAGAGTGAGTAACGTTCAATAAAATGGACTATGACAGGTATTTCATAAAAGAGGTTTGCGAACAGATGACTTTTTACAAAGAAAATAAACTAACATTGCTTTGTTGTTCGAGTGCCAAAGTGATTTGCTTTTCTCTGCTCTAGCAGCTTCTGATTGACTTTTTCTCCTGTGAAAAATGAGGGAGAGGAGAGAAAAAGATAGCTCTATGTGATCCATTCAATAAGAGAACAGACTATTAATTATTAACTTCTTATTTTCCTGCTTCTATCAATGCTAATGAAAATAGCTTCATTTTGCTTAAGTTCCACAGATAATAGCCATCATAATAAGAGTTAATATTTACTGAGCACTTGTTATGTGCCATTGTGTTATTGTTTTGCACACATTATCAAATTTACACTCTAACTTTGGAAACTAAGGTAAAGGGAGGTTAATACATCTGACCAACATTGAGTAGAACAAAGTTGAAAATCAAAGTAAAACCTTTCTGAAATCAAAATATTGTGTATTTAAATGTGACTTCTTTAAAAAAAAAAACTCCTTCTTCTTTATTGGAGACACTGGGACAAGTACTGCTAAAGAATATAAAATTGAATAAGAGAGAAAATAAAGTCACATAAGGGAGTTAAAACAAATGTACAGACATCAGAATAGTACAACAGAGAGCGGAAAGAGCAGATATCATTGCACATTGGAGGACATTGGTCAGTATAGGGAGAGCTCACAATGTGCAGATAAAAGCCATTTTTTGTCATGGGGAAATATGAACCCAAATCATCTTTATTTTCTGATTTTTACACTTGACTAAAATTCAAATTCAGTGTTCTTTGTTCAATTTGAAGACCAATTTTATCTTTATCTATGTATAATGTACATATACTAAAGGACTCTTATCGATCAATGTAAATGTATATGGAGACAAGCAACTGGTCCTCTAGCAAATACATGTGAAATAGAGAAAAAATTGCATATTAGATTTAATTAAATTAGATTTAAATTAAATTAGATTGACCTGGATTTTATTTCCACACTTCCTACTTATTGAAATTAGGAATTTGAACTGATTACTTAGTGTCTTTGAGTGCCAGTTTCCTCATCTGTAGAATATAATATGAATATTGCTAAATCTGTTATATTCATGTAGAAGATTAAATAAGATAAAAATATAAAGCTGTTAATACAAGTTTAGCACCTAACTGACCTCACTTTTTGCCATTTTTATTGTCCAACTCAGAGGAAAATGGATTCTTAAAAACAAAATATTTTTGATTGGAAGTATCTAGAAGATCTTTCAAAGACATTTGATGTGGACTTCCAAGGAGCAGTATAATTGTAATTATAGATGGAAATAGGGGATAAGGAATTCCTGTGAAGATAACAGTATAAATAAACTCCAAGTGCTAGGGATGTTTTTCCTGGGTTTAAACTTTTTTTTTTGAATGATAACTTGTTCGATGTAAGGTCTTAGCTGGGGACTGGACCTGAAGCATATATTCTGGCACATTGTGGGAGACCCTAAATGCCCTGATATGAAATATAATCATAACTGAGAATATGAAGAAGCACCCTTTTTATTTTTTTGAAATCACAGAATGATATAAACAAGTTGACCTTAGGAAAATTAATCTTATAGCCCCCAAGGGTCTATGTTAGAAGTGGTCTTCCCAAAGACCACAATTGGGAAGAACAGGAGTTGACTCAACTGGTTCAAGATATGGTCTGTGACCTACTGTGAATGGAAATGGAGAGGAAAAACTACACAGAGCAATCCTGAGAGATGGGAGAGAGCCTGGCAGTGGGCCATGTTGATTGTCAAAGTTGTTGATTGGACAGCAGGATTCAGAAATAGAGGAGGACCAAGTCTGACTTCAGAACTACGACAGCACAGTAGTGAAGCAGCTCTGAAATCCAGGGAACTCAAATGCTCTCTCTGCCACTTGCTGCTTAGGTCACCTAGAAGTCACACCAGATTTTCATTGCTAGTTTCTTCCCATGTCAAATAAAAATATCTAGGTCCAGTGTTGTTTGGAGAAGGAGATGAGATAGTATGTTTAACTAGGATCACCCTGACATAGGGTAAACTCTTAGTAAATATAAATTCCCGATTTTCTTTTTCATACTTAACAGGGTGTTCACTGCAGCAGAATGTAGTTTTCTTTCCTTATACCCTCTGTCTCCACTGAGAGTGCTGGACTTCACAGCAACCAGCTGTGATCTACTTGCTCTTCTATCCACCAAGAGAGGGCAGCAGGGAACTGAGGTTGGGTTTACAGGACCTTTATCTCCTCCAGACACTTCTCAAGGAGAACCCTTGCTTTTAATAGCTCAGGATTCCTTTAACGGAACCCAGGAATGTGTATACTTAATAAATAATAGATTATAAAAATCATGTTCTCCTGGAGTTTTGGAGATTATCACAAAAGGTATGTAGAAGTTCAAGAATCCAAGCACTCCAAAGGAAGATTTCCATAGCTTGAGTATCACCTGAGCAGAAAATGAACTTATTAAAAAGCTGTACTACAAGGTCTTACACTCTGGGCATAGGAATCCTGATTATGAACTGCTTTTTCAATAGTATTAATTCCTGTGCTTTCTTATAAAATTTGGAAGGAATCGTTTTATGTTAGAACTATGTGAAGCATCTCCAAAATTCTGATCATAATGTCCCCGGTGATCAACTTCATTTCATGGCACATTCAGGGTGCCTACACTCACACATAAAAGAAAAAGACCATCACCAAATACTACAGGATTTATTTCTTCATCCACTCCCTCCTAACAAAGGAGTTAATTGATTCCATCACTCATTACATCTAAGGAAATGCATTTGTCTTGTTCTAGCTCAGCAGTGATACTTCTGTCATCCTGATTATAGAAGGCTCCGGTTGTTTTCTATGTCCTACACTACCTCTCCTGGGACTTTCTCACCAAACTTGATCAACTAATTGCAAAAACAAATTCTTGATTTCTCTATCTATAGCTGCTCAGACTTGAAATACAAAACCCCTGATGATGGCATCTCTGAGTACCAGAGTACCAGATGCCATGGCTTACTTATATCTACTTTTTGTACAATGCTAACCTCAAGGGGACCTCCTCTAGTGTGCTCCACAAAAGTGCCCACTGCTTTTTTGTGGAATTACACCTGTCCCTTTATAGTAACTTGATGGATAGGAGAGAGGATGTCATGGAAAATAAAGAAAAGTTCTATCCTGAGTGCTGCCTACAAAAGACTTCCATTGTGAACAAATGAATGTCTCTCAGATGAGTTTCTGGGTTAGTCAATCTAACATTCTCCACAAATACCCACAAAGGGATCTTCTTCATGCCCACTTAGGCATGGACTTTGCCATGATTCTGTGTAGAAGTCAGAAAGAACACCTTGTGACTTTAAAGAGGCAAGCAAACAAAAAGTAACCTGGTACATTTGTAATTGCAGAGTTATCTGCCCTGGATACTGACGTATGGCTGCTGTCTCTCATCCATTTGCCTGCTTGCCAGTGAGGCCAGACAGAAAAGAGCAGTCTGAGGAAAAGGTTCTCATCTGATCAGACTCCCCCTTGGAGGGCTGCTTTTCACATCTGTTCCTCTGGCCTGAGTCATTGGCAGTGACCAAAGGATGGAAGATCAACTTGTCTGCCACCAGAGCCAAGAGGACAGGGGAAAACAGCCTTCCAAATAAAGCATGAGGCCAGTTGGCAGGAGGTTTTACATTTCAGCTTCAGGGAGCAAGTTCTACCTGGCAGGTGTTCTACACGCAGGGTGTTACTAAGCATAACATATTTCTTTTTCTTTTAAAATACTCTTGAACATTTACAGTTTTGTAGAGGAGGCTCCTTGGATAAAAATTCTCAAACTTATAATCATGTTATTTATCATAAAAATAATTAAAGGTAAAGTCATTAGGTACTTACCTGCAGCAACTGTGGGTTACTTCAACTAAAGAGACAAATACATAAAATGCATGAAAATACTTACAAAATCTGTGTGAGGATTATGGATGGTTTACCATATTCCCTGCCACTATTTTGGCCTTAGAATTTGCACTCAGGAAGTATAAGCCAGCTGGGCATTGGTGTACATCTGTAATCTTGAGGAGGATTTCAAGTTTAAGTTCTGCCTAGGTAAACTAGTGAGACCTTGTCTCTAAATTTAAAAACTAAAAGCATTGGGAGTATAGCTCAGTAGTAGAACACCCCTGGGTTCAATCTTCAGTACAAAAAAAAGAAAAAAGAAAAAAGAAGTAGGAGCAACTTCCATGATTAATTAGAGTGAAAAAGAAAGTACAGAAGCCAAAAGTAATATGAACACTCCGCTGATAAATCTTTTACATATTAATTTGCTCATTGATTACTAGGTGCAGGAGTATTGGGATTTTGGTTATAGATCTGTCCTGTCCTTCCTAGAACCCACATCTTTGCTGGGGAAGAATGCAGTAAGATTTTGACCAAACTCCTTCTCTCACTGCAAAAGAATTGCAAGGTGGGTCTCTAGGCAAACATGTTTTAACAGAAGGATCCATTACTTAATGTGTTACTCAAGACTGAATATAGAAAACAGATGTTGCTATAGGAATTTTAAGTGAGAATAGATTTAATAAAAGGAATCAGGGACTTGCAAATTCATTACATAGATTGAAGAAATGAAGTCTAACCTGGGTCTCCAGGAAAGACTCCAAAATGAGAGCATTAATTCATAAGGGAGTTACCAGTCCTGTGGTATCTTGGTACCACAACCAAGAACCTGCCACCTTTGCTTCCCCTATTGCAGACACCCAAAATATGGAGAATGCCAATTCATGTCTGCAGACCAGGAAATGTGAAATCAGTTCAGGAAGGCTCTGCCACCAGACTGACGTCATTTTCCTAGACACCCTTGGAAGCTGGTGTGGGAAACCTCTGCAGAGAAACTTCATATTCACACACACACACCATATTCCCACACACACCTGCACAGACACAAAGCAATTTGGAAAATATGCTGTCTGTCTTAACTCTGCTTTCATATTTCAGGCAAATACCACTGAAGGACAGAACCCACTTTACATACAGAACCCTAACTATAAAAGTCTAGGAAACATAGCTTTAGACTTAGGTTTCTGTTTGTTTGAGCCCAGGAGTGATTAACCACTGTGCCACATCCCCAGTCCTTTTTTATTCTTTATTAATGATCTGCCTAAGTTGCTGAGGGCCTCACCAAATTGATGAGGTTGTCCACAACCTTGTGATCCTCCTGCCTCAGCCTCCTGAGTCACTGCAATGACACGAATGCACCACCACACCATCTTGTTTAGTTTTTAAAAGTTTCCCAAGTATTGGTGACTGAAAGGGAGCAAATTATATTATATGCACTTTTTAATATGGCAAAATGAACCCCACAATTGTGAATAACTATAATGCACTAAAACAAAGTATATTTTTAAAATTTGGAATGGAGGTTGACTGAATACCTGGCACACTGAGTGACTATCTGTAGGTGAGTAGCCTTTTTCTGGACCAGAGGTTGGCTAATGATATTCATATGGAGGAGATGCCACACGAACTTTGGAAAATAATTTAATTGATTTTAGGTTCCCCACTTTTAAGATAACTTAGAATCTAGATTGATTATTGTGAGAATGATATGAAATTAAGTATAAATTCTTTAACATTCAGCTTGACAAATCATTTTTCCTAAATCAATAAATATTTTATATAAAAGGTAAAGAATATCCAAAGTTTCTTCGGTGTCTTGAGTATAATACATGCTCATTAAAATATATATTGAAATTGTAAATAAAATTAATTTGGGGAAAATAATATTCCTCCATAATTTGTTCTAAATGCTTTATTTGCCTTACTTCATTTATTCTTTTATGACTTGAGTCATATTGTTATTGTTTAAGGTAGAGAACTGTTTATATATAGGAAGACAGAAAACTCAGCCATTTTGGGAACACTGGACACTCCTCACAGCAGGTTGTGAACATCTCAGTTGGTAAATGAGCATGAGATTGCAAATACAGAACATTCATTTGAATGCTGGAGGTTGTTGCTACAACCACAAACTACACTGGGGAGAGGCTTTCTTAAAAGACATTCAGGGCAGGGTATCCTGTGGTACCTAATCTGATTCAAACACTTGAAAACATTTAGGGAAACTGGTAGCTCATCAAAATCCAGACAGGTCTAAGTGATAGGAAGATTCTTCATCATGTCTCTTGGTGTGACTTTCTAGCAGCCAGCCCACTTGCCATTACTCTGTAAGTTGAGATACTAATGAATCCAATTAATGGGCTCATCTTTCAAATCTTATAACTTTAGTGGGCTAGAGTTAATCAAAAACATCGAATGTGAATGCTCACTGTGGAGAATGAAGTAATGGAATTTTTTCAATTACTTCATATTTTCAATATAAGACTATCTAAATTTATAAGGCCAGTTCAAAACCACATTACTCTATATCCAGATACCCAGTTAATGCACAAACCATGGGTTTATCCAATGGGGTGGATTGCTCTGCAGCATCAGCTCAATGTGAAAGAGGAAACAGTATAGAGAGAGCAATAGCTTTGGGATTATATAGACTGGAATCAGTTCCTGCCTTGGCCACGAATATTTTTTAAAGAATAAACACAATTTATTAGCAGATTCTTTTTTAAAAATTACTTTATTGAAGTATGATTGACTTAAAAACCTCTACGTAACTAGCTCGATGAATTTGGAGATCAGTGGTACAACAATGATAGATTATGCGTCACAATCTTTGCCATAAACCTGTACCCTAAGAGTTGTCCTCTTTCATCATTGTTTGTATATGTGGGGGCACAACACTAGATCTACCATCTTAGAAAAATTTTAAGTATATATAGTTAATTGTAAGCACTATGCTGTATGATATCTCTTTAGGACTTATTTATCTCGAATAAATGAAACTTTGTTCACTTGAACTAATAATACCTTCCCATTTCTCCCCTTCTCCAAGTTCCTGGCAACTACTATTCAACACAGCTTTTATCAGTGACTACTTTAGATTCCCCATACAAGTGAGATCATGTAGTATTTGTCACTGTGTCTGGCTTATTTCACTTTGCATAATGTCTTCCAGGTTCATTTACATTCAGGCAAGTGTCAGAATTTTTTTCTTTTTCAGTCTGAATAGTACATCATGGTACATATATTCCGTATTTATTAATTTATTCATTAGTTTACAGCATTTAAGTTGCTTCTATGTCTGGATTATTGTGAATTACACTGAAGAAAGCATGGGGGTACAGGTAACCCTTCAAGATCCTAATTTCATTTTCTTTTAGATGTATATCCAGTATTGAAATTATTCAATTATATCATACTTATATTTTTAATTTTTGAGAAATCTCTCTTTATATGTCTATAGATAAATGTATAAATATTTATAGACATATATGTCTATACATAAATATAATAAATATATATATACACACACATTATATATTTTTTTTACACAGGGGATTGAACTAAGGAATGCTTAACCACTGAACCACATCCCTTTTTATTTTTTATTTTGAGACAGACTCTCACTAAGTTACTTAGGGCCTTGCTAAGTTGCTGAGCCTGGCTTTGAACCTGTGGTCCTTCTGCCTCAGCCTCCCAAATCCCTGGGATTACAGGAGTATGCCATCACACCCAGTTCTATAATTTTTGGTAGTGACTGAACCAATTAACAGTCATAGAGTGTTCCCAGATTCTCTTGTCCACATCCTGCCAACCCTGAACATTTTTGTTTTTGTTTCTTCATGATCACCATCTGAATCCTGTGAAGTGACATCTCGCTGTGGATTTGATTTGAATTTCCCTGATGTTTAGTAATGTTGAACATTGTTTCACATACCTGTTGAAATTTGAATATCTTCTTTGGCAAAAATGTCTATTCAAACCCTTAGCCCATTTTCTAATGTTTCGTTTTTGTGGTTGTTGTTGCTCTTGTTTGTTAATTTTGGGCTATTGAGTTGTACTAGTTCCTGACCAAGTTGTCTGTTTTGTTTTTTTTGTCTGAAGTTTGATGTCATATTCAAGAAATCACTGCCAAAGTCAAATGTCACAAAGCTTTTCTCCTGTGCTTTCTTCCAGGAGTTTTATAGTTCCAAGTCTCACATTTAAGTCATTATTCATTTGAAGTTTATTTTTGTGAATAATGTAAAATTTGGATACAGTTTCATGTGACTGTATCAATTTTCCCAATAGTACTCAGGAGAGACTATCCCTTTCCCATTGTGTATTTTTGGTACTCTTGTCAAAGTTCAGTTGCCTACATGATCATAGATTTATTATAGTTTGCAGAATTTGTCTTTTTGTGTGTGGCTTGTATCACTTGGCATACTGTCCTCAAGATGGATTCATGTTTACGAAAGTGTCAAAATGTTCTTATTTTCTTGTTTTTAAAGGCTGAAAAATACTTCACATTTCATTGAGTTTATGTAGGTGTACATACATTTTCTGTTTTCCTTTTCTTTCCTTTGTGTGTGTGTGTGTGTGTGTGTGTGTGTGTATGGTATGAAGAATTGAACCCAGGAGCATCCTGCTACTGAGCCACGTTCCACATCCTGACCCCTTTTTATCTTTTCTTCTGAGACAGGGTCTCATTAACTTGCTGAGGTTGGCCTCAAACGTACAGTCCTCCTACTTCAACCTCCTGAGCCCTTGGGATTACAGGCATGCACCACTATGTCCAGTTATATTTACATTAATTTTCTTGATTCATTCATCCATCAGTGGGCACTGGGGTTGTTTCCATATCTTCACTGTTGTGAATAATGTTGTAATTAAGATGGGAGCGCAGATAGGGGACAGTGGTGACAGGGCTTGAAGGCAGGCTTATTGCAGATGGACTGGCTATGAAATTCTGTGCTGGTTCCTGAGCGCCTACACCCCTTTCCTTTTTTCTTACCCACCCCCAAGTGATTAAGTGATTAGGTCATGCAGCTTTCTCTTGTTCTGGGTCAGGGGGAATAAATGTAGGCTTCTCACACAATTCTCTGAAAGGCTAGGGAAGTTAAGGGTCCACTTCATTGTCTTTCTCACTGGAGGCCTCACACCCCAGGGGATCTGTTTTTATTTTGTTTTGTTTTGTTTGGGTTTTGGTATGGGGTTTGAACCCAGAGGCACTTAACCGCTGAGCTACATCACCAGTCCTTTTGTTTTTTGTTTTTTGTTTTTTTAAATTTATTTAATTTTGATTCATTGAACACAAATGGAGTACAGCTATTATTTCTCTGGTTGTACAAAAAGTTGAGTCACACCATCTGTGCATTCATACATTTACAGAGGGCAATGATGTCTGTCTCATTCTGTTATTATTCTTACCCCCCCACCCCAACCCCCCCCCTCGCTTCCCCCTATGCTATCTATCCTTCCTCCATTCTTGCCATCCTCCCCCCCCTCCCCTGCATTATGCATCATCATTCACTTATCAGAGAGACCATTCAGCCCTTGGATTTTTGGGATTGGCTAATCTCACTTGGCATAACCGTCTCCAACATCATCCATTTACCTGCAAAGGCCATAGTTTTATTCTTCTTTATGGCTAAGTAATATTGCATTGTGCATATATACCACAGTTTCTTTATCCATTCATCTATTGAAGGGCATCTAGCTATTGTGAATTGAGCAGCTATGAACATTGATGTGGCTGCATCACCTTAGTAATCTGATTTTAAGTCCTTTGGGTATAGGCCAAGGAGTGGGATAGCTGGGTCAAATGGTGGATCCATTCCAAGTTTTCTAAGAATCTCCACACTGCTTTCCAGAGTGGCTGCACCAACGTGCAATCCCACCAGCAATGGATGAGTGAACTCTTTTCCCCACATCCTCGCCAACACCTGTTGTTGCCTGTATTCTTAATAAAAGACATTCTAATTGGGGTAAGATGAAATCTTAAGGTGGTTTTGATTTGCATTTCTCTTATGACGAGAGATGCTGAATATTTTTTCATAAATCTGCTGATTGCTTGTAGATCTTCCTCTGTAAAGTGTCTGTTCATTTCCTTGGCCCATTTATTTATTGGGTTATTAGTGGTCTTGGTGTAAAAATTTTTGAGTACTTTGTAGATTCTGGAGATTAGTGCTCTATCTGAAGTGTGTGTGGCAAAGATTTTCTCCCACTCTGAAGGCTCTCTCTTTACATTGCTGATTGTTTCCTTTGCTGAGAAAAAGCCTTTTAGTTTGACTCTATCCCAATCATTTATTCGTGCTTTTATTTCTTGCGCTTTGGGATTCATGTTAAGGAAATCTGGTCCTAGGCCAACATGATGAAGATTTGGACCTATTTTCTCTTCTATTAGGTGCAGGGTCTCTGGTCTAATTTCTAGGTGCTTGATCCATTTTGAGTTGAGTTTTGTACAGGGTGAGAGATATGGGTTTAGTTTCATTTTGCTGCATATGGATTTCCAGTTTTCCCAGCACCATTTGTTGAAAAAGCTATCTTTTCTCCATTGTATGTTTTTGGCACATTTGTCAAGTATGAGATACCTGTATTTATGTGGGTTTGTCTCTGTGTCCACTATTCTGTACCATTGATCTACCTGTCTATTTTGGTGCCAAAACCATGCTGTTTTTGTTACTATTGCTCTGTAGTATATTTGAAGGTCTGGTATTGTGATACCCCTGCTTCGCTCTTCTTGCTAAGAATTGTTTTAGCTATTCTGGGTCTCTTATTCCTCAAAATGAATTTCATGATTGCTTGCTCTAATTCTATGAGGTCCATCATTGGGATTTTAATTGGAATTGCATTGAATTTGTATAGCACTTTTGGTAGTATGGCCATTTTGGCTATATTAATTCTGCCTATCCAAGAACATGGGAGATCTTACCATCTTCTCAGACTTTCTTTAATTTCTTTCTTTAGTGTTTTATTTTTTATTTTTTATTTTGAGACAGGGACTTGCTAAGTTGCCTAGGGCCTTGCTAAGTTGCTTACTTGGCTGGCATTGAACTTGTGATCCTCCTCCCTCAGCCTTCTGTTATTACAGCTGTGCACCATCTAAGGGGATATATCTTAGTGCTGTGTTGTGGCAGCTTGGGGAAGTAGTGATGCCAGAATAGTTGAAGGTTTCTTTCTTCTGCTTTCATTGTGCCTTTTCTTGTTCATGTGCTCAACTAGGGTGTTGTCATCTCTCGCTTGGATTCAAGAGCTCTTACTGAGGTATTTTCACCCAAAAGTAATTGCTATATTGGTGATTTGTGTTATGAGAAGGGGGATGAGAACTCCTATTCTGCTATCCTGCTTGCCATTCATTCCACCTTGGGTCTCTTCTTGTATCTGTGATCTAACTTCTCAAATCCTTAATGATCTAGGTAAAATGGGGACAGCTGCCTCCTAGGCTATAATGAGGACTAGAGTATTAACTATGTATAAAATGAGGTCCCTGGTAATGAATAGGTAGTTAATAACAACATTGCTATTGCTCTTTATAAAATACTGCAGTAAGTTTACTGAAATCTCCTTTGCTGATTTCAGTTACAATTGTATTTGTTCAATATTTAGTTAGATTTCCAGGTAAATGTCAGGAAATTCTGCTTCCAAGAGAATCTGAGTACATTTTTGTTTGAGAGTGTTCAGCCTGGCAATGGGAGAAAGAATGCTCAAATCAATTGGCTTGTACTACCCAGAATATAATAGCTGGAGTGAAAAGTTGAATTTGCATTCTCTAGGAGTAGTATTTGTCTGGAAACAACTTGCTATTTATGATGGCAAATATCCTACTTTAGTAACACTTTCAAATAGGGTGGATTGCCTTAATTGGATATATCATCTCCTTCATTAAGGAGGCCTTTGCCTCCATCCCTCAGACTAGCCAAAACACAATTAATATGTCCATCCAGCCCTCTAACATACAGAAAAATGTATACAGAGGGAGCATATTTCCTTGGAAATAAGACAACATTTAGAACCAAAAGACTAAGAGTCTATCATGAGCTTGATGGTGACCTTGAAGATTTCCTGAATCTTTCTGAGCCAGTTTCTTTGTCTATGAATCAGTGAAAAAATAAAACCTGGCTTATAGGTTTTTTTGTGAAAATTAAAAATAAGTCAGTGTCAATCAAATTCATGAGTGGTTGATAATACATCCTCGGAGACAAGTTGCCAGTGTGTGACCCCAGGCTTCACCACTGACCACCTGATTGACCTTGAGCAAGCCATTCAACTCCCTACAGTAAGTTTCCTTATATAAAACAAAACAAAACAAAGAAAGATGGGCAAAATTATGTCTTGTAAGATTATAGAAGTATCATCAAGAGGATGAAGTGAGAGAATGCACATGAAATACTTGGAGCACTCAGAGAATAAATACAAATTATAATACAAATTATAATACTTACAAATTATAATACTCAGAATAAATACAAATTATAATACAAATTATAATACTTACATTTGGAAAGGTATGAAGCATTTAGTAAACTATTAAATGATGTGTTAGTGTCATCAAGGCCTTTTGACATGCTAAAGGATACCTAGCCCTCACATCTGTCATTTTTACTAAGATGCACAGCTCTGGGGGATGAGTGTTATACAATTTTCATCTTTGTTACACTGGTACCCAGCATGGTGCTTTACAGCAAATTGGGGATCAGAAACATTTGATTGAGGTGCAAGTGATTTAGTGACCACTTTTCCCTTCCTGGAGGTCTTTGCTCAAATGACTTAAAATTTTCTTCCCCAGCTGTTTTGTTTAAAATCATTAGCCACTTCTTTGCATTGCTTTATTTTATTTATAAATTCTTTCTTTTATGAATTCATTCATTCATGCATGTGTGCATTTAACAAAATTGTGTGAAATTTCTAATCTATGCATTGTTTTAACAGGGATCTTGAGGATCCAGCAATAAGCAAGTCAAAGAACCTGTCCTCCTTACAGGATTCCTACTGAGTTTATTAGGGAATACAGAAAAGGAAAGGGAATTATGATTCAGTGATTTGAGTGCTTTGATAAAAGTGGACAAGTACACTATGGAGGCAAAAAGGAGTCACATGATGTAGTTGTAGGTTTGTGGACGACATCCTCAGAGTGGTGATTAACTGATGCTTTGAGGTTGGGTAGGAATAATTGAGGTAAAAGAAGATGAGAAGAAAACTTTCCCTGACATGGAGAAGAATAGTCTAGAGTTTCAGAGAAGGAAGGAGGAATGAAGGATACTCATTGTTTCTAGAATAGTATATTTTAAGGGAAAAGAAAGTGAGGCAAAGATTAATGATGGTTCAAGATACAGGCAGAGGGAAGATCATGGACCACATTAGGGGGCAGCAGAAATCATTGGAAGAATTGAAAAACGAGGCATGACTTGAGAAGGCTTACTCTCTTTGTTAAAAAAGACCCCTTTATGATGTGATGTTAAGAAGGCCAAAAGGGGTAATGCTCAACTAAAATTCTGCTGCAGTGATACAGAGGCACAATAATGAAGGCCAACACTGGGAACACAATAGTGAGAAAGCAGAGAAATAAATATGTCTGGAAGAAGGGGCTTACAGTGACTGCTTATGAATGTGGCATTCACGTGAGTTTGGAATCAGACATGGCACCACTATTTCTAGTTGGGACCACAAGAGCCTTGACAGGAGGAGAGGTTAGTTTGGGTTAAAAGGCAATGAATTCGTTTTTAAGACTAGTTTAAGACTTCTAAATAGTACATACGAAATATCTCCGATGTCTTCTAAAAGCTATAAAATATTCCATTGCCATTTTTCACTGATGGTATAGTTGCTCTGTGGCTAGAATAAACCTTCCCCAGTGCATAAACTTGTATCATCAGTGTATTGAATATTTTCTAATTTTCTTACTTTTTCAGGGATCTCTAGTGAATATTTAGGCTATTTTTAAATTTAGAACAATATAATTTAAATAGATTCACATATATTACACTAACAAAATGTGTTACCTTGCTAGGATTCAGAGATTTAGTGGAGATAAGACAAAGCAGAGCCGACTGGACTTTGAGCTAGAAGAGATTGAATGTAGGATGCACTTTAGTTCCATGTGAGCATTGAAGTAAGAGTAGTAGTATATGACACAAAAACTGTCATGTACTTAAATAGCCTTATATCATGAAAGTAATGCAAGGGGGGCTATCACTATTCCAAATATTTCATTCCAATTTCAATAAACACAATCATTCTCTCCATCTTCTCTACCATCCTTATAACAATTACTGAGCAAGTATGCCAGGTACTAAGCATTATCTCAGTAAACCCTCAAAATAGTCATATAAGTCAGATGCTATACTACACCCATTTGATAGATGAGGAATCTGAGAACTGTACCATGTTGAAAGATAAATATTGGCACCTGACTTTAAAACCAGGTCTGTCTGTATGATTTTGTATAAAAATTGCCACAGAGCCCATAAGTGATGATGTAAAGAAGCTGTCATAGCTAATTCTGTGTAGTACCTCATGAATTGTATAGCCTTTCCATATATAGATAATGACTTAATTCTACCTGTGAAGCAGAGCACTGTAAGTTAGAGAGGAAACACTGTCTACCTCAGATGGTGATTGTGAATGTTAAATTGGATTTTATATAACAGAGTTGTAACATTGCTTGGCATAGGAAGTGGTTATGATGTGCTAGTTGATATTTATCATCAATGTCATCATTCCAAATTTTCAAATGAACCAAGGAAGATAAACAAAGTCATTCCAAATCATACAACCATCAATGATGGGGTCAGGATTTGAACTTGTCTTAGCTAAGCTACGGTTAAATGATTTTTACCCACAGCTTCATCTTAAAGGATCTTCTTTCTGATTAAACAATGGTTTGCATATGACAGTGATCACCGAGTGATAAAATCCAAATTTCATGATGGTTGTTTTGCTTTATCGATAATCACCACATCATAGAATAATAAGACTGTGTTAAATATACTTGGATATGTATGCATTCTTGCTGTGTGTTCTGACTCCAGCTAAGTGGGATGTGGCTCACTGAGTGATTTAGACACACTTAGCATACACTCACACACTTCATAAAAATGTCCATTTATGAATCCGAGATGTAATTTACAATGAAAGTTCACAAAGCTCTAAGCTTTGTGGGAAAGGGCAGGCATCTGTCTTATAATAATTGGAATTCACAGCACAATATAGTACAGTTGTCATGCATCTGTTAAAGGCCAAAAATTTATTAAAGCAAATTATAAATTATAGACATTCCCTTTGGATAAAGTAATCTCTCAATAATGTGAAATATCAGTAGGAGAAACCCATTAGGGAAAGAACAATGGTGACAGATTACAGGAGTGATAGATCTTTGGGCTCACAAAATACTGAATATTGTTTGAAATAATTTTACTGCTTTGCTTTTTTATTCAGTAAATATTTCTTGGTGCTCACTACATGCCAGAAGTGCTCTATTTAACGAGATATCAACAGTCTCGAAGCTCCTGTACCCACAAAGTTCACATTCTAGCAATCATGATCAAGAATTAGCCTCATTGCTTCCTGTGGTCGATATTCTTACAATGGGAACAATACGATGGACTACATGGAGCATTGGGGAGATAACTGAGAATAGCCGTGTTTGAAGCCTGAAGATGTAGTGTTGTGGAAGTTCATGTGTTTTCTTATGTGTGATGTGGAGAGAAACTTGTCTCAGGCTACAATGTGGCCTAAAAATATTTATGACAAAGTTGCCTCTAGATTTTTAATATTTAGTAGTTAGTTGCAGATGTCATGCTAAATACTTGAAAAAGTTGTTATTGAGGTTACTGAGGTTAGTGAGAGAGCCAGGCTTTGAGCTCAGGACTGACTCCATCCTGTGTTCTCATCATGCATTACACTGACATATATGTACAAAATAAAAACACTTTAGAAGAAGCTATGATAACAGAATGGCACAAAAGTGACACTCTCTCTGTGGTGAGAGTTCTCTACATGGAGTGCATGTAGGGGATGGAGAATAAGATCTAACAGTTTGCTAAGGAGACTTCGTCACAAAATCAAAGGCTTCTATTTGGCATCAGGAGCCCTAGTTTCTAGCTATGATTACAACATATTCCCAGAACAACCTTAGGAATATTACTTTGTGGAATAAGACACCCACTTCTAAATTCAGCCACCTTCACTCCTTTTTATAAAACAGAAGGGTTTTATTCCCAGCAATGACAGTCTGTGATTCTATTAAAAAGCCAACAGGAATACACTGTTTGAAATGGGTGGTATAAAGCATTTATTGGAATGAGCTCAAATTTGCAGTTCTCTGGTCGCCCATCATTTGGAGTTTTCAGGCAAGAAGATGAGCCAGAATGGAGTAGAATCCAAGCTGAGTAACTCAAAGGAAGCACGGTGAGGCAGAGGGCCCAATGCTGTGTACAGAGCACCTGGGGGCTTGACCTAGGACAATCCCTGTCCTCAAAGATGCTGCTTCGTGATGTTCAACATAGTAGATTCAGTAGCATATTCAGGGTAACTCTGGCTTGGAACTGGATCTCCAGGCAGTTAAAAGGGGAAGCAGTTCCCAGTGTTTGGTCCCTGGGGAATAAGCATTGTCAAAGCTGAGCTAGTTGTCAGAATTCCTATGGAGTGCCAATTCTAACAGATGAGCAAAAATATCCCTCACAAACAGAGACATAAAACTAATGTCCAGATAAACCAGCATAGCAAGGGTTACTGGGGGAATGAACCTGGACAGTCCTGGATAAGACACTATCAAGCAGTCAATTCCAGCATCAGGTGCTGATGGGGCTGACAGTCTATCTAAACTCCTACCTGGATCAATATTGATCTACAGTCTTAGTGGGGTTGGGACTCTTGGCTTTGTCTATGGGTTCAGTTCATATTATGAATCCACACTCTGGCAATGGGTGATCTGAGTTAAACACTGACTTTGAACTAGGCATGGTGGTGGTACATGCCTGTAATCTTGAAATAAGAGCATTGCTAGTTCCAGTTCAGTCTGGACAATTTAGTGAGACCTGTCCCTGAAAAACAAATACACAAACACACAAAAACAAAAACAAATCCCCATTTTGTCACTCACTAAACAACTCTTTTTCCCTGAATAAGATGCTTGACCTCTCTATACCTTGGTCTCCTCATCTGTAAAATGGGTTACTACTACAAATAATACCAACTTCAGAACTTCAGGAGGACTTCTGGGAAGATAGACATATTTTACCTGATTCTTCCCACTAAGTACAACTGAAATGCTTAGAAATTATTATATAAAATAGCATAAGAAGACTCAAGTGGAGAAAAAAGTTCAACGGCCTAGGAAAGTTGAGACTTGAAAAACAATAGTGTGGCGAATCTGGAAATCTTACTTTTGACTCTGATATCCAAAACTCAGAGCTGAAGAAGCTGGCAGCCCCCAAATGACAGCAGATACAGACAACAACAAAAAAGCCAACAAAAGAAAGTCAGGCAGTGGATCACGACTACTCTCCTGCAGCAAATGGCACTAGTCAACAGGGCCCCACTCTACTTGCCCAGGACAGTAAGGGCCACGTGGGAGTCTAGACTTTCAGCATGAGGTTGAAATGAGACTTACCAACACCTCCACTGGGATGGTGTCAGAGGAGGGCACATAGGGAGCTGGGACTGTCATCCTAACCAGACAGTAGCAAGCTGACTCTCTTCCAGGTGGTGTAGCAGAGGCCATGAAGGAGCCCTGGGTTCCAGTGGGCAGCAGGAAGATTCCCCGAGACTCCTATGGAGAGGATCTGTTCAGAGGAGGAAGAGTTAGGGCTTCCACCAGGGCTCAGGGGTCACTAGACCACTCTCACCCCATCATGATGTCTGCGAAGACCTCATGGGAAGGTGAACCCCACCCTGCCTCAAGTGGTGACAGAGTCTGAGTGGGGAATTTGGACTTATTTTTCTACTAGCAATAATGAGAGTTTGCCTCTTTTCTTCCTCCCTGAGCAGTTTCAGAAAAATCTCAAAATAATGTGCTCCATACCAAGTAATCAAGAAGAGAAGGAAAGTTTTGTCCCATCTTGGACATCATTCATTCATGAATGAATTAAAATGAAAATGAATTCCAATACCTAGATAACTGAATTATATGAGAGCAATTTTATAACAGCCATAATAAAAATGCTTTAAAGAGCAATTATGAATGCACTTGAAACAAATTTTAAAAAAATAGAAAACTCCATAGGGTAATGATGTTTGTCTCATTCTATTATCTTTCCTTCCCTGCCCCCTCCCCACCCCTCATTTTTCTCTATACAATCCTTCCTTTCTCCATTCTTCCCTTACCTCCCCTCCCCTCCGTTATGTGTTATCAACCACTTATCAGAGAAATCATTCGGCCTTTGTTTTTTGGGGATTGGCTTATTATACTTAACATGATATTCTCCAACTCCATCCATTTACCTGCAAAAGTCATAATTTTATAATTCTTTATGGCTGAATAATATTCCATTGTTTATATATACCACAGTTTCTTTATCCATTCATCTATTGAAGAGCATCTAGGTTGGTTCCACAATCTAGCTATTGGAATTGGGCTGCTATAAACATTGATGTGGTTACATCACTGTAGTATGCTGATTTTAAGTCCTTTGGGTATACGTATGAATACACAAATTGATTCCACTTTGTGTACAACCAGAAAAACGATAGTTGTACTCCATTTGTGTACAATGAACAAAAAAAAAAGAGAAATATATAATTAAGAAAATCCACTATCAGGGAGAAAAATCTTTAAAATTCATTGGCATTTAAATTCCAGCCTGCTTCATTCCTTTATTATCCAGTTCAGTGAAATGGGAACATCACTCCATGGTCCCTGGGTGCCATCTCCTGCCAGGTGCCAGTTGGAAAGATATTTTCCTGGTGTGGCAAAATATCATTTTTCCCATGACCCTAGGTTCCCATTGCTGGGCCTATGTTCTGTGTCCATGCATATGAGAGGTTAGACCCTGACTTCCTTGCAATTTGGGAGTCTGTCATACTTTGGGATGGTGCTGCTGAGAACATCTTGACCCCATCATTTATTTTATGTAATGCCAGAGCAGAAAAATCTATATAAATTAAGAGCAGCTGATTTCCATTTGGGTACATACTGTTAGGGGAAGATTAACAAAGAACATGTTTCTTTAAATAATAAAAATCTTTCATAAATTGAAAAAAAATAGAAAACTCCAGAACAGCAAATAAATACAAGACATAAAGAAGAACCATATGGAAGTTTTGAAACATAAAAATACAGTTACTACTGTTTTTCCTTTTAAATGCCATGTAGGACTGTGCTTAGTCTATACTCTCCTATTTAAGACCAAGTTGTTCAAAACTGAATTTGTTCCTATCTACTCTTAAGAGTTAGCTGAGATTCCTCAGAGATAACTCTTGGGGACATGTATGAAGCCTCTTGGCTCCTATAGCTTTCCTCTACCAGTGATGCCATCTTCCAAGATGGGTCACAGTCCTGCTGAATATAAGTGGCTTCTTTTGGAAGTATCAGTGGCATTTCTGTCTCCCATGACCCTCCTCTTTGCAGAATGTATGCTGGCTGGCTTCCTTTTCTCTAAGGTCCTCTCTGTCTCCCTGATCATCAGGTTGGCTGACTCACCATAGTTGCAAGGCCCAGAGAGGAGTCCCCTTGCTCTTAAGTCCTGGATTACCTTAGAGGGTAAGGGCCAAAATGTTGGCTGCTTTTTCCTTGGTCCTTTTACTTCCTTGATTTTAGTGTCCAAGTTTTTGGTTTTAAACACCCATCAAGCCAGTTTACCAGTCTTAAACAGGTTATAACTTCAATATCTAGAATTTTACAGTTGCCCCTTTCACTTAATTGGAGTCAGTGTTCGTATTGGAAGTCAGTATTATATACTATCTGTCCTGTAGTTGATGGCTTATTATCTCAAATTAACCAATGTTTTCTTTTTAATGTAATTTAAGATATATACTTGTGTCTGCCCTACCAGAAGTAAGTGAAGCTGGAGGCTATGAAGGAAGGGTTCTTGTGTGAGAGTGCCTAATAATAATGATCATAAAGGTCTCTAGAGTCGCAATTTGTCCTTAGTTAATTTGAGTCTGATCTCATAGACCTACAGATCATCCTAACCTCCTACATTGATAAACTTGAGCTGGTTTTCACTGATAAGATTGTGAGTTACTGTCCTCACTGTCGTCATGGTTTTCAGAGACTGGCTGAAATACAGTTTCATGGTTTTTTTTGCTAATTGTTTACAAAAAAGTAATGCTTTACTGTCTTGTTTATTGTTGGTTTAGCATGATCCCTGCCCTATGTATGCCTTGTCCAGTCACCTGCCATCTGCCACTGTGGACCTCTGGACTGCTCTGATGCTGACTGCACTTAACTGTCCATGCCTCACCCGATAGAGGAAAGTGACTTCGGTTGACTTCCCGCAATTTTGCCCCCTTTCAGCATAAAGCAGTTTGGACATGTCATTGCCCACTTTTCCATAGAAATGGAATATAGAAATTGACAGTGGGGAAATGTAACATTGCTTCACTTTATGCTTTGAATATAACCCTTGCTGCTCTGCCACTGCAACTTATTTTTAAAATGGACAAGTTTCTTTCTCTTGGTCTCTCCCTGCTCCTCTCAAATCTCTTCCTCTCCCTAATCTTGGAGAAAACAGGATTACCTTTCTTCCCCATTGTAGGCAAATTTATCTGTCCTTGAGTATACAAGTCGCACCATAGGAACAAAGTAATCCAGACTTTGGGGATGGTACCAGAAAATCTTAGAAATGACTGGCTCCCAAATTAGCAAGTGAATTACCCCATCCAAGAGAGAACAGTGGAATGTAGCCTTTGAATCACCTGTTTTGTTTTGTTTTAGGGGGATGGTTACCAGAATTGAACTCTGGGCACTTGACCACTGAGTCACATACCCAAGCCCTACTTTGTATTTCTCACTTTTGCTGAGATTGGCTTTGAACTCAGGATCCTCCTGCCTTAGCCTCCCCAGCTGCTGGGATTACAGGCATATACCACCAAGTCAGGCTTTGAATTACCTGTTTAAAAGCCCTCTATTCCTGCTGATGGGCAGAATCACAGCCTTTGGGACAGGAGTCCCCTGTGTTTTCCTATCCTGTCAAAGCAATAAACCTTTTTTTTTCCCTTTTTCTTAAAAAGAAAAATAATTAAAATGGGAAATCTTAGTGGATGGGCTCAGTAGCGGCCTGGAGGGGGAAAAGGAAAGAATGAGCAAACAGGATGGGGGAACTGGAAGAGGTATAACTTGGTGAAAACAGAGACAAATCAGACTAAAACAAGAAGGCAGAGCCTGGGGCTTGTGAGCTTGGAAGGAAAGAGCTAATGAATGTCATAAGGGGGCTGGAAGAGGAGGAGAAAGGAGGCAAGTGTGAGAAAGTGCTTGAGAAAACTGTGACTGAAAATCCCCCAATTTGGCAAGAGACACAAACCTATAGATACCACCAGTGCAACTCCACATCATGTACAACCACAGGAAAGGGACCCTCATTAGAATAAATTATACTCCATGTATGTATAACACATCCCAATGCCCTCTACGGCCATGCAGATCTGAAAAGAACAAATGAAAATAAATAAGCACACAAACCTAAAAAAACACTGGGAGAAACCCAAATAGGGTAAACCCAAGGAAGCCTATGCTATGACATATGAAAATTGAAAATTAAATTTCTGGAAAAATCAACAAAAAAAAAGGGAAGGGAGGGAAGAAGGGAGGGAGGGAGGAAGGCCACCAGAGAAAAATAGCAGCTACACATAGGGTAGGGGAAAGCATTCAAATGGCAAGGGGTTTCTCATCAGAAACCAAAGAGGCAGAAAGGAAGCACATGTTTCCAAGTGCTCAAAGAAGAGAACTATCAAGCAGAATCTTACACACTTCAAAAATATCCTTCAGTAATGAAAAGAAACAAAGACATCCTGAGATGAAGTAAGCCAGAGAGAAAGTTTCAGTTTTCACAATGGTTGTGTGGCTAGTGTTCCAGGAGCAGGAGAGGGAGAAGGAATGCACACACAGACCTCACCACTGGTGTCCCATTTCAGCCACCAGGGATGAGTGAGGGATGGAAACCTTGCCCAAGTCCCAAATCCTGCCTCTTTTATACTTGGTTCCCTACATACAGGTAGAGCTGGATCAGTGTGAGAAGTTTTGCATCACCCCTCACACAATTTTAAGACTCAAGAGGAGAAGGAAAGTTTTGTTGTTGTTTACAATGTTCTTTCTTTATTCTTAGTGTTCCAAAGTTCTCTTTGTATGTAGAGAAGCCGAATTTGACTTTCACAGCACATATAAAAATTAATTCAAAGTGGATCATAGATGTAAATGTGAAAAATAAAACTTTTAGAAAAAAAAAAAGAGGAGTGGCAGTGGCCCAATAGGTTAGTGTGCAGAGCTTAGAGGGGTGGAAATAAGCAGGAAAAATCTCTGAAATTAGGGCTAGTCAGAGTAGATTTGAGACTTGCTACCAAGACATGACCCATGAAAGAAAATGTTGATGTCAGGTTTAACCAAAATTAAAAACTTTTTCTCTGCAAAATCTGTTAAGAGTATGAAAAGACAAAGCTGAGTGTGGTGGCACATGTCTGTAATCCTTGTTATAGGCTGAGGCAGGAGGATCACAAATTTGAGGTCAGTCTCAGCAACTTAAGTGAGAATTTGTCTCAAAATTTAAAAACTAAAAAAACATAAAAAGGGCTGGTCATGTAGCACAGTGGTTGAGCACCCCTGGTTCAATCTTCATTACATTAGGAAGGAAGAAAGAATAAAATACATAATGGAATAAATTATTTGTAGATCATACTCCAACACAGAATTCATATCTAAAAGTAGCATGAAGAAATCTCAAAACTTGTTAGCTAAAAATAAAGTAATCCAATTGGAAAATAAATGAAGTTCATAAGAAATTATTAATGAGGATATACAGATAGTCAATAAACTCATAAAAATTTTCAATATCTTCAACCATTAGGGAAACATAAATTAAAGCACAATGACATACCAATACATGCCTATAAGACTGTATAAAATTACAAAGTAGTGGGAATACTCATCTCTAAGGAGGATGTGGAGAAACAAAATCACTAATACAATACTGGTAGATAAGAAATGTTGTTCAGGAAAACAGTTTGGCAAGTTCTTTAAAAAAATATAAGATAAACTAAACATGCATCCATAATATGATCCATTAGTTTCATTCCTAGGTGTTTATCCAAGAGAAATGAAAACTTATGTTTACGCAAAAACTCGTCCACACAGCAGTATTCCTGAGAGCCAAAGCAAGTAAAAACCTGATTGACCTTCAGCAGGTAAATTGAACCTGCTGAACAGTTGAACAGACTGTGGTATGTCCACACCATAAACTATAACTCAGCAATTAAAATAACTGCTAATTTTTCTCAGCAAAGGAAACAATCAGCAATGTGAAGAGAGAGCCTTCAGAGTGGGAGAAAATATTTGCTACACACACTTCAGATAGAGCACTAATCTCCAGAATCTACAAAGTACTCAAAAATATTTACACCAAGAACACTAATAACCCAATCAATAAATGGGCCAAGGAAATGAACAGACACTTTACAGAGGAAGATCTACAAGCAATCAGCAGATTTATGAAAAAATGTTCAACATCCCTTGTTATAAGAGAAATGCAAATCAAAACCACCCTAAGATTTCATCTTACCCCAATTAGAATGTCTCTTATTAAGAATACAGGCAACAACAGGTGTTGGCAAGGATATGGGAGAAGGGTACACTCATACATTGCTGGTGGGATTGCAAGTTGGTACAGCCACTCTGGAAAGCAGTGTGGAGATTCCTTAGAAAACTTGGAATGGATCCACCATTTGACCCAGCTATCCAACTCCTTGGCATATACCCAAAGGACTTAAAATCAGATTACTACAGTGGTGCAGCCACATCAATATTCATAGCTGCTCAATTCACTATAGCTAGATTGTGGAACCAACCTAGATGCCCTTCAATAGATGAATGGATAAAGAAACTATGATATATATACACAATGGAATATTATTCAGCCATAAAGAAGAACAAAATTATGGCATTTGTAGGTAAATGGATGATGTTGGAGACTGTTATGCTAAGTGAGATTAGCCAATCCTAAAAATCCAAAGGTCGAATGGTCTCTCTGATAAGTGAATGATGATGCATAATGCGAGGGGTAAGGGTGGCAAGAATGGAGGAAGGATAGATAGCATAGAGCTAAGGGAGGGGTGGGATTGGGGTGTGGGGGGGAAGAATAGTAACAGAATGTGTGACAGACATCATTGCCCTGTGTACATGTATGAATGCACAGATGGTGTGACTCTACTTTGTGTACAAACAGAGAAACAATAGCTGTACTCCATTTGTGTTCAATGAATCAATACATAAATAAAAATAAATAAAATAAAATAACTGCTAAGCCACGAAAGACATATGCAAGGGTTTGCATGAACCCTCTAGAGAATGATACTGAGTGAAAATAGTCACAAAAGATGGCATACTATATGATTACATTTGTTTCACATTCTTGAAATAAAAACAACAGAAATGGAGAGAAAATTAATATTAGTGTTCCCAGTGGTTAAAGAGGAGGTAGAAGGATGGAAGTTGGTATGTTTAATAAGGGGCACCATATAAGATCTTTATTGTGATGGAACGCTATCTTAACTCTATAGATGTCAATATCCTCTTTCTGACACTGTGTTATAGTTTTGAAGATGCTATCATTGGGGAAAACTGTATGAAACTTATAGGGATCTCTCAGAATTATTAGCTAAAAGTAGAAATTTTAAAACAAGTTTGTTTTAACACTTCAAAGTTATATTATGAAGATTAATTATTCATGTAAAGTCTCAGTATTGTGCATGTTACTGTAAAAAATCCTGATTTGGTTTAATGAATCAATAAGTGGAAAAGTAAAAAAAACTAACAATATCCAGAAATATTTTCTACAATTAATGATGATTCCAATGGGGTTTCTGTGAGATAGGGAGTGACGCTGCATCATTGGAATAGTCAACAGCACTCTTCAGAGAAATAGGTCTGCCTTTATTTTTCATCCCTTCCATTTTATACCATTCCATGAATAAAATATTTATTGAGCAGTTATGATAGGCCATGTATTGAGATGCTACATAAGACACAGTCTCACTAATTAGCAATTTATTCGTTAATTAAGGGATGTGTCTACATGCTTGTGTTTGTGTGTGTGTGTGTGTGTGTGTGTGTGTTCTCAGTGCTTAAGCAAGGTCGGTGAACACAGCAGACACATATCCCTGCCCTAGCAGAACTTTCATTCTAGTATCTATGTTCACAACTTAATACTAGAAATATATAAGGTAAAAAAATAAATTACATTGAATAGATGAACATACAAGTGAATGGGGAAGAATGAGATTAACGCTGATGTTGGAAGCCAGCCTCATCAGTGTGGCTTTCCAGAGTGTCTTCAGATGAATCTTGAAAGGTGTGTGAACTTCACTAGGTAGCAGAGAGAAAGGGAATGAGTAAAAAGAGTAGCATGTGCAAAGTCACAGTATGTGCTACTCTGCATAAAGTCAGAGCAGGTGGTCAAAGTCAAAGCACCAGCAGGGATACCAGCAGGAGAATTAGGAAGAGGAGATAAAAGCAAAGTGATAAACTGGATATTGGAGAGCCTTGAAGGTCAACTCAAAAGAAGGCATTTTAAATTGATTTAGAAGGCAATGTAGAGCCAATGGAGCAAGTGTGGCAGGAATTGGGCAGCCACTATCAAAAAAGCTATCAAAGTGTTCGGGCATGATTTGTTCTTAATAAACCTATGGTGCTCTCTGCCTGAGATTCCATTGTCCTCGGAACGGTCATAGATTTTGTTGGCTGGTAATTTTCCATTAGGTCCCTAATTACTGATGCACTTCAGAAGACTTTGTCTTGAGCAGATACCCTTCCTACTGTGAGAGACTAGAGCTGGTGTTCTGTGTTTGTGAATATCCTCTGCCTCCATTTCTAGCCTGATGTATTGGGGATTTCTTTTTCTTTTTTTCTTTTTTGCAAATCATAAAATAAAATTTTTAAAATAGCATTTGTAATAGGTTTATTTTAGAAATGTCTCTGGTTTTTCCTTTTGGGTGAAGTTTTATATTCATTTCAGGCCAGAGTGTTATATGCTTCTGTAGATGCCTTTCAGTAAAATTTCCCAAAACTTTGAAATCTTTACCCTGTCATTCCAAATTCTAATGTTTTCTCATAATTTGTCACATTCATTTGTCCGTTCATCATCCACAGGCATTGTTGGGTTATCTAAACAGAGGCTTAAGTCTTTATTTTTAAAAGTCCAGAACTGTGCAAATGTGAATGGGATGTAATAGATCTCAGTACAACATGTGTGGGAGCACAGACATCTGACTTAGAATGAGGGCATTGGGAAGACTGCTTTTTTGGGTGAGGTCTAAAAGTGTTCTAGGTGATGAGATAGAAAGTAGGCATGCTGAGTGGTCTGGGCATGCTGGTGCAAAGGCAGAGAGACCACAATAAGCTTGCTCATTCAGAGTCCATAAGAAGGATCTGGATAATGATTGAACTTGGGTGAAATGAAGGAAGTGATGAAAATAGGCTCAAGAGGAAAGGATGGAGGAGGTCCTCATAAGGAATGTGGATTTTATCCAGATGGAATGAGTCATTGAGTGATGCTGGCAGGAAAGTAGGACCTGGCAGTGGTTGTCAGGGCTGTCACTCCCTTGGCTCCTCCTTCCTCTGATCCATCTGTATTCTGTGCACATCTCTCATCAGCAACAAAAGATGGCTCTCCCAGGGGACAAGACCTCAGCTTCTTTGCATTCTGGCACCAGGTACTTTCCCGCCAAATCTCAACCTCCTTTCCAATGAGAGGCTCTGGGCTCCTGCTGATTGTAGAGCCTATGAGATTCTGAGTTGCTGATTGATTTGATTTGATTCCACTGTAGTGCATATAATTTCATGCTTGCAAGTGAAAGAAATTTTCTGAAAGTTCTTCAATCTCTCCAAATTACTTAGCTTTATATATTTATTCCCAGCTTCATTGGACTCTAAATAGCCCTGTTTGGGAGAAAATGCTGGGCATGTGAAGCTCTGGTCATCAAGATTCAACAATTACTTTGATTAGCTCTCTGAGACTATGAGAAGCTACCCCAGTGGGAGGAAAAATTAAAGCAGGAGCACAGGGAGGAGAAAGAAGAAAGAAAGAAAGAAAGAAAGAAAGAAAGAAAGAAAGAAAGAAAG
>JAJEJO010005619.1:218229-242060 GCA_020662805.1 Glaucomys volans
AAGAAAGAAAGAAAGAAAGAAAGAAAGAAAGAAAGAAAGAAAGAAAGAAAGAAAGAAAGAAAGAAAAGAGGGAAAGAAGAAATGCTGCTTGCTGGAAATACCTACACAACTTCCTGCAAAGAAGGAATAAGGTGGTTATTCCTAACAGTAAAGAAAAATATATTTTAGGAGTAAAATGGCAAGATATCCCCAGGGAATGGTTCTTCTTTTGATTGATTGATTGGTTGATAAACAGACAAATTAGCTATTTCAATAATGCTTTAATAACACTTAGTAACAGTAGTCAAAAGAGAATAAAGAATAATTTGACAAAACATATTCCTAAGTCATACCATTTTTAATATTTTTGAGAATGTATTGTAAGATTTCTATGTATACAAACAATAATATAGACTTATGTGTTGGTAGGACCACTTTTGCATGCTTTTTTTGAAATTAAATGTTGCTACTTTAGCATAGTTATGGATTTAACAGAAAAATTACATTCTATTGAGAGTTCCTAAGTACCCCACTCTTAGATTTTCCCTATTACTAAAACCTTATTTTTAGTATAACACACTTGTCACAATTAATATTGGTATATTATTATTCTTATGAACATACTAAAGCCCATGCCTGATTTGGATTGACTTGGGTGCAAATTTGTTTTGTTACTTATTACCCTTTTCCTGGTCCAATATCCATCCAGGATATGTTACATTCACTTATCAATCACCTTTGGGCTCCTCTTGGCTGTAATAGTTTCTCAAACTTTGGAAACCTTTATAGCTTTAACAGGTTTTAACCAGATATTTTGTACAATGTTTCTCAGTAGAAATGTGTCTGCTTTTTCATTATTAGAGTTATGGGTTTGAAGGAGGAAGATCCTAGAGGTAAAGTGCTATTTTCATCACATAATATTCAGAGTACGTACTATCAACATAAACTCCCACTGTGATGTTAACTTGAACTCAGGTGAAATAACCTGCAGAGGAGGATACACATGAATATTTCTATTTGTGAATTCTGAGAACATAGTGTGGTGAAGTGGAGCTCCTTATCTGAGGCATCTGGAGGTGGTACCAATACAGCTCCTCCTCACTTGAAGATTTGTTCCTTTTGGTTGAATTTCTTCTGTTCTTGGCTCATATTATTCTGTAGGATTTTCTTCCCTTTTATTTTGTCTATTTATTCCAATATCACCAATGTGATATACTCTGTTTTTACTAACTTATATGTCCCCTCCTCTAAAATAGATCTTGCTTCAGATCTGGTTTTGCCTAAATCATATTTGATAGATGAGGATAAAGAAAAAAAATTAAATGACCTGTTTAATGTGTAATGCATATTAAATTTGGGTTTACCATCTGAAATCTCTGGCCTTGGGGTTCTTATTTTTAAGATGAAGTCGATGGTCCCACCCTGCCCAACTATTAAGAGTACTGACAGCAATTGATACTTATTTTGATGTTTTCTGATGATTTTCACATGTCATCTAATTTTTTTCCCAGTTCTGTGTGATAGGTATAAATCTCCTACTTAAAATCAAAACAACAATGGTTCAGAGAGATTTATAAACTAAAACAAGGTTGTTCAGTTATTCAGTCAATAAGCATGTCTTCATACATATTAATATACCAAGTGCTATTCAAGCTGCCAATGATTAATACATAATAATAATGGTAAAGACTCTCCCATAGCCATGTTTACCTATGGTGATGGGCACAGGAACCACAAATAAAGCAAGATCAAGTGCAAGATGAAAAGCATCAAAAGTTCACTTAACAGAGGTGTTGTACAGATTTGAGATGTATGAAAAAGCTCTAGCACTAGTCAAGTAGGAAATATTCAATGAATGTCAACCAGTACAAGGATTCTTGAGTAGTGGCAACAGAGATAAGTATATTTATTACAATTATCACTTATAAATCGCCTTTCTCTTATAAATATTTTCTTCTATCTGATATTAGTCATCAGAAAAATGGTTACATAGAGTGCATGCCATATTTATCGCTACTTATATACATTCTTTTAGTTAGAATTGTTTAATTGCATGCAATAGATACTGAGAAGTTGGCTCAAATAGGGAGAAGATGAACTCACTATGAGGGACACAGAGCTATCTTGTGGAACCAGCTCAAGGACTGGCAGCCAGCCTAGCCTCAGAAAAGAAGGAGAACCAGGAGAGGGGAAGTTGGAAGTCACCCAGGGACTTTTTTATCCAGTTCTATCTCAGTTTCTCTCTGCACATCTGTGCCACTGTTTTCTTTTCCTGCATATCAACTTTCTTGGCTACTTGGTCCAGATTCTGGAAAATATCCACTTTTTGCTTTCTAATTTTAGTTTAGGTTTTGTTGATGCTTTGTTTTATATGTGTGTGATATTTTTAGTTAGTTTTTTATATCCCTCTCCCCTGCAAAGATGAGTCCATAATGAACCAACACATCACAGATTCAGTTCCAAACTCCCAGTGAATGGCTCATGATTGACCCAGTTTGGGGTCCACCCAGCTGTAGTCTTAAGTACGTGTATGCTATTGAAAATGTACCTCCATGAAAACCTGCTTCATAAAGAAAGAAGGGAGACAGTTTACAGAGGAGGAAAAGGATCACTGTGAACAGAGCATTCACCTGGAAAGGGTTCAGAACATCTCTGGGTCAAAATATAAGAATCATTTCTCCTTTTACAGACATAGAAAATGAGTCTTGAATGCATTCTTTTGACAAATATTCATTGAATGCTGATTGTATATCAGGCAGGGAGTTAAATGGTGAGAACTAACAATTGTTATCTTCTGAAGGTTACTATCAGAGACTACAGTCATCAGAGAAATTATTACATAACATATTTAATTACAGTTTTAATAAGTGTTACAAAAAAAGAGCAGGGTCTATGAGAACGTATCACAGCTTTCTCAAGGGCTTACAGAGGCATGAGAAAATATTACCCTATAGAAATGAATTAGAAATGAGCTCTAAAAGATGAGTAGCTACTAATTAATGGATGAAACATGGGTCAGGAAGCTTTCCAGGCAGAAAGAACAGCATGAGAAGCCAGGAAAACATGATGGTCAGTGTAGACAGGGTCCAGAGTGTTCGGGAGGAGATAGGGGAAATTATATGTAATTAGCAGTTGAAGAAGGCAGGGACCAGACCCTACGGAAATATGAGCCATTTAAAAAATTTGTTCCCAAACTTTGGAAGAAAAGGAAGAATTATAACATCAAGAAAAAAAGTTTGTTTCCTACCTTTAAAGGGGGAAGAGTAACATGGTCAAATCTTTATAAAGTCACTTGGACCACAGAGCAGAAAATGGAAGAAAGGAGGACAAAAATAGATGGGGAAAAACAACTCAGGGGCTGTTTCAGTGCCCGGTGGGGGGGGGGGGGGAAGCAACCTAGAGATAGAAAGATGTGAATAAATAATAAGGGGAAACAATAGCAAGTCCTCGTCCCCATTCCAACTTGACTTTAGGAAAATAATTCACAATAATGGCCCAAAGTAAAAGCAACTCATGCAAGAGCAACAGTGGAACCAGAATTTAATCCTCATTGTTTAAGTTTCCCTAGGAAAAGTCTGTGATAGTGTCTATTTTATTATTTAGTGTCCTGTGATGATATGGAGCTAGCAAACAGGCAAATGATATGGCAGCATGATGTTTAATAATACTGAATCAAGATGGAAAGAAGAATTATCTCCTGGGACAGAAAATGTTGAATTCAAATTCAAAAGACGAAGTGTTCTGCACTGCCTCAATATTCTCCTCTTTGCTGCTTTATTTACTTTACCATGAAACATTATGTATAAACACAGACTCTTTACAAAAGAGATACCACTTTTTTTCCTACTCAAAGAGCACTTTCTTTTCAGCTTTTAAAAGAAAGGTGCAGATGAAAGACTGAAAAAAAAAATTGTTTGCCAACCTACAGAAAACTCAGGAGCAGGCAGATGCAGGAACACGTGCTTTATCTTTTATTTTGCAGTAATAGTCAAGGGTTTTATCTCCACAGGAGTCGGCTGAGAAAATCCCCTGATCTCTAATGAAAGCTGGCCCACTCCTGAACCTACTACCAGAGAAAGCTGGCAAAGATAAAACTGCAGCCCCAAGGGACCTAGAGACGGAAATTCTGAATTCCCAAATGCTTACCCTTTCCTTAGAATGTTGTCATGTATGTTCGTTCTATAACCTGGGGCAAATTATTTAAGCACCTGATATCTTAGTTTCCTTGTCTATAAAATGAGGATTAAAATGATCCTTCCTTATGGTGTTGCACTAAAAATATAATAGGAACCAAATCAATGATCGTTGAGATGTGACGAGTATTGTTTTTAAACTTGGACTCTTTCATAGCTCAGAAAATGATGGAGGGAAATGTGATATCTTAGAGTTGAGCCCTTGTCTCTAAGATAAATGCATGGGTTGCACATAACTCATAATCCACATCATTCATTATATACAACGGAACACATCCCTAAGGAAAAAGAAATGATTAAGATGTGGCCATACATTCCCCTCTTCCCATTCTCCCTTGACTCTTTCAGATTAGAGTATCCACCTCCACCTCTCCATCAACATAGATCCTACCAATGTCACCGATAACTGCAGTGTTGATAAACCCAAAGGTCACTCCTTGGTCCTCATCTCAGCTGGTCTATCAACAGCATTTGACACAGGCCATTATTCTCTCCTCCTTGAAGTATTTCCTTGGCTTATCTTCCAGGACCCTATTCTCTCTGCTCTTCTCTTCACTTTGCTCTTTGCTGGCTCAGCATCCTCTCCTCGACTCTCAAAGTGGGGATGTGTAGGGCTCACTCCTCATATTCCTTCTACTCTCTAACCATGGTTACTCCTAGTTGCTCCCTACAAGTTGCATGTTTTAAAATGCTATCTACAGTCCTATGAAGTTTTGTGTACCTAAGTCAGCTGTCTTATCTTACCTGCAGTCCAGGCTTACAGATCCAATTGCTTGTTTGATGTCACCACTTTTTACAATAGCCTTTCTGATTACTGTGATTATTAGTCCCATAGTTGAACTTCTTTTTCCCACCACCTCATAGTCTGGTTTATTCTCCAGTGAATCTCCTCTTAGAAAATTTTAATTCTATCTTTTTAGAAGTTCTGATTCATTTTCTCCACAGTATTTTGTTTTGTTTTACCATTTCATGTGTTGCAGTCATTGCTGTGTTCTCTTTCATTACCAGGATATACACTGCATGAGGATTGGAACTTCATTTATGACCAGTGTGTACAGTCAGTAGACCATGCCTGGCATAATGACAGGAACACAAATGAATATCTGGTAAATAAATGACTAAATTAAGACTGTCATTTTTGCCCTTATAGATCTCAGGTTTTGTTCAATATGCTCAATCAATATTTTTGAGCTCCTACCTGTGCCAGCCATGGTTCTCAGAGCTTGGAACATATAAATGAAGGAGGTATGCCTTTTCCCCTCTAGGATCTTACAACCTGGTGGGTAGGATGGATGCATGTTGGTCTAGGTGCCCCTGTTCCTGCCACTAGCCACCAAGAGAAATGCTTGCAGATAAGTAGCTTATTTTGTGAGGTGACTCAGAGAATAGCAATAGAGTACTGGGAAATAAAAAGAGGGAGTGAAGGCAAGTAGCATGGGTAT
Source organism: Glaucomys volans (assembly GCA_020662805.1). Classification (NCBI taxonomy): domain Eukaryota; kingdom Metazoa; phylum Chordata; class Mammalia; order Rodentia; family Sciuridae; genus Glaucomys; species Glaucomys volans. Next base: position 223,844 of record JAJEJO010005619.1, read on the forward strand.
TATTAGGCTTGCTGTCCTGTGGGCAGAGGAGCTCAGATCCACTATGGCACTCTGAGGAGAGCTGTAGATTGTATTCAGAATTGTGGGCCTGAGAAGCAGAAGAAGATAGTATCTATTCACCTGCTCCCATGCCCCATGGGTTGAGGGTTACCCCTGTTGTAACTCCCTCAAACTTCCAGTTTGCGGGCATGAGTATCATGAGCCTTAGAAAGTTAGGGGAAAGTGGGAGATCCTCAGAGCAGATGAGCAGTGATACTGGTCACAGCTGAAGAGTGTAAGAGATGCATGCAAGGTATTGAACACAATCAGTAAAATGTGCATCAACAGCATAATGAATACTGCGACATGCACTAATATAAATATCAGTAAAATACAATAAATACCAGAATAAGAAAAGGTGAAATTCATGGCAATTTTTATTTTGTTTTGTTTTGCTTTTTAGTTATCAGGGATTGAACCCAGGGACACTTAAACACTGAGCCACATCCCCAGAAATTTTTTAATTTTTATTTTGAGACAGGGACTCAATGAGTTGTTCAGCTCCTCTTTAAGTTGCTGAGGCTGGCTTTGAACTTGCCATCCTCCTGCCTAAGCCTCTAGAGCTGCTGAGATTACAGGTGTGCACCCCTGCACCTGGCTGTAATCACACTTATAAACATAGGGGAAAGATTTGAGGTATTTGCATAATTTTAGCAGAGCATGGAAAGATGAATAGAAGTTAGACTGTGCTTTGGGTAGTTTTCAGGCTGTTTTCATAAATAAGAAAATGCACAGAAAGAAGTTAGTTACACATTCATTTCAGTCACTTCAATTCAACTTATGCTAAAGAGCAAGCAGTCACAGTTGGTCCTCCCCAAGACTTGGGGCATAGTACCAACTTAAACATGTTTGGATGGGTGATTATAAACCACAATATGACACAAACTATGAGAGGTAGAAAAGAAGAGGGAAAAAAAAGTGTCTTAATTTTAATTGCATTTATAGTCCAGATAGGAGAATAAAAATTTCCATGTATTTTTAAAGATACAACACCATTAAATAATTGTATGTTGTTTACTAATTCCACCTCTTCCATCCCCGTTCCCCACTCTGTAAACATCAGATGCTATTTGCTAAGCCATCCAAGGGAGTTTTAGGATGGCTCTTCTGAAAACCTGGTGTAGTATAATGTCAAGGTGGGTGATTTGTGTGTGTTCTTAATTCCTGATTCTAATAGCACTTCAAAGTCTGTCTTAGTTCCAGTTACTGTAACAAATCACCATACTCTGGTCACTTAATCAGGAAATATTTGTTTCTCAGGGTTCTGTGTACTATGAGTCTATAGTTCTAGCGAGGGTTCTAGCGAGTTAGGTTCTTACTGAGGCCTCTCTGATTACATTCTTACATGGCCTTTTCCTGGTTCATGCAGAGAGGGGCAGGGGGGAGGGAGAGAGACCCCTGCTGTCTCTAATTAACCCCATCATGCAGGCTCCATCCTTATGGCCTCATCTAAACCTAATTACTTGAACAAAGCCCCAACACCAAATGCCTTCACTTCATATTTAGGATTAGGGCTTCAACATATAAATTGGGGAGAGGAGGAAACATTCAATTTACAGCAGTCTTTGAAGATTTTTATCAGATTCGGAAAGAAGTATCTAGATATAGGCTAATAAGAATAGTGAGATAATGCATACTCAGTGTATTTGCTTTTCAGTACTATAAGCAAAATACCTGATATAAGAAGATTAGAGGAGAAAATGCTTATTTTGGCTCATGGTTTCAGAGGTTTTGGTCTGAGGTCTGAGGTCATCTGAGGCTATTAGGCCTGCAGTGAGGCTGAAATATCACAGCAAGAAGGCTTAGCAGAGGAAATTTGCTCACCTCATGGCAGCCAGCAAGAGGAGGGAGGGAGGGGGAGAGAGAGAATGAGAAAAAGAGAGAGAGAGAGAGAGAGAGAGAGAGAGAGAGAGACAGACTGACTCACAGAGAGAATGAAAGAGGAAAGAGGAGAGGAGGAGGACCAGGGCCAAGAAACACCCTTTCATGGCATGCCCCAGTGACCTATCTTTTTGAACCAGATTCCACCTCTTACACTTTTGGTCTGCCTCCCAGTAGCCCAGCCAGCTTATGAGTGGATTAATCCATGTTGAGGTCAGAACTTTCATAATCCATTCACTTCCCCAAAGCCCCACCTCTGAACATTGCTTCATTGGGGACCTTCTTGGGGGTCACTTCATATCCAAACTGTAGCACCCAGAAATGGGGATTTGTACTATGATACAAAAGAAATTCTAGGGCTGGGGATGTAGCTCAGTTAGTAAAGTGCTTGCCTCACAAGCACAAGACCCTGGGCTCAATCTCAAGCACCTCAAAAAAGGAAAGTCAGATTAAGTTTAGAGAACAAGCAAACATGTGTCTGTAGTCCCAAACACAGTGATGGGCACTGAGATGCAAACATGAATGATTAATAGCCCCTATTCTCAAGCATCTAATGTGCAGAAGGAGCATCTTGCTAATTGGGCAGTTGAACAGCTAAATAAGAGGTTAAAGAAAGGATAGGGTCATAAAAACAATCATCTTTCCCCATTATTTCCCCAAAGTGTTTAGTTTGAAACTTTTATAAAAGGATAATAACAATTCAGAACTATAGCAATTATGCATAATCCTATCCTATGTTGATATTTTGATGTAATTTTTGCTAGATTAATTTGTTTACCAGCATTAAATTCAAAAGCTTTAAAAAAATGCATATTCCCATCATTGTAGGTAGATTGGTGGATAGGTAGGTAGGTAGATGGAAAAGTGTGCATTGCTCATTTTCAAGATGTCTCTAGGATGTTTGTACAAGTGAAAGAATTGCAGTATTCTACACTTGACTGTCTTGTAATATGGGAATTTTCTGGTAAAGATATGCACAGAAATTTCAGTATAAAAGAGAGAACTAAAAATTCTGTTTTGAACTGTGGGGGATGTTCTTCCACAAGGTATTGACTTGTAAAAAATAATTTTATTTGTTCTAAATAGTTGTACATGACAATAGAATGCATTTATTTATTTTGATAGATCATACATAAATGGAGTGTAATCTCTCATTTTTCTTTTTATACATATTGTAGTAACACATCAGTCATGCACTCATATATGTACACGAGGTAGACAATAATGTCTGTTTCACTCTACTATCATTCCTATCCCCATACTCCTTCCCCTCCCTTAACTTCCCTCTACCTAATACAAAGTAATTCTATTCTCCCCTATCCCCCACTGCTTATTGTGAATTAGTGTACCCATATCAGAGAAAACATTCAGCCTTTGATTTGGGCTTGGCTTATTTTGCTTAACATGATATTCTCCATTTACTAGCAAATGGCATAATTTCACTCTTTCTTAAAGCTGAGTGTGTGTGTGAGTGTAAGTGTATATATTTATAGCATTTTATTTATCCATTTATCTGTTGAAGGGCATGTAGGTTGGTTTCATATTTTAGCTATGGTGAATTGAGCTGCTATAAACATTGGTGTGGCTGTATCACTGTAGTATGTTAATTTTAAGTCCTCAAACTATACTACAGAGCTATAGTAATAAAAACAGCATGGTATTGGCACCAAAACAGACATGTAGACCAATGGTACAGAATAGAAGACACTGAGACAAACCCACATAAATACAGGTATCTCAAACTAGACAAAAGTGCCAAAAACATTCACTGGAAAAAAAATAGCCTATTTCACTAATGGGGCTGGGAAAAATGGAAAGCCAAAAGTAGCAAAATGAAATTAAGCCCTTATCTCTAACCCTGCATGAAATTCAACTCACAGTGGACCAAAGACTTAGGCACTAGAACAGAGAACCTGCACCTAGTAGAAGAAAAAGTAGGACCAAATCTTCACCATGTTGGCCTAGAATCTGACTTCCTTAACAAGACCCCAAAAGCACAAGAAGTTAAATCAAGAATTGATCAATGGGAGCTGGGGATATAGCTCAGTTGGTAGAGTGAAGTAAGTCTGCCTCAGCCTAGTTCAGATGCTGGATAAGCAGGGCAGTGTCAGACACAGACACTGGGAGTTGGGTGAAAGCAAGCAAGTTACAAGCTGCTTGTAACTCCTTTATTGTGGGAATGTTTTGTTCTTAAATAGCCAATTAAGATTTATTACCTGTTTTCCCTTATGTCAAGTAGGCTTTGTAACATGTCCAATCATGTGACATATAGATATTCTAAGTAGGGATTCTATCTTGTCCAATTGCGCTTTCACTAACACCTTTGCTTGTTGTCCAATCAGGACCCCTCCTGGCAACAGTTATGCTAATTATGGGGAAGTAGTCTTTGCTTCACTGGTGGCTAGTGTGGAATACTCCTTCCTGCAGATGTGCCTGCTAGGCCTGTATAAGTGTAGGTTTTCCTTATACATTTGAGACGTTCACAGCTGCCAGCCAAGAACCAGGAGCCTCTCCTACAGTAGAGTACTTGTCTCACAGCACAAGGCCCTGGGTTCAATCCCCAGCACCCCCCCAAAAAAAATTGATAAATGGAATGAATTCAAACTGAAATGCTTCTTCCCAGGAAAAGAAACAATCAATAATATCAATAATGTAAAGAGAGAGCCTACAGATTGGGAGAAAATCTTTACCATATGCACCTCAAATACAGTATTCGTCTTCATGATATATAAAGCACTCAAAAAACTTAACACTGAAAAACCAAATAACCCAATCAATAAATGGGCTAAGGAACTGAACAGATACTTCACATAAGAAGATATACATATAGATTAGTGCTTTTTCTGAAGTATGTGTGGTAAAGATTTTTTCCTACTCTGTAGGCTCTCTTTTCACATTATTGATTGTATCCTTTGCTGAGAAAAAGCTTTTTAGTTTGAGTCCATCCCATTTGTTGATTCTTGCTTTGATTTCTTGTGCTTTGGAAGTCTTATTAAGGAAGTCTGATCCTAATCCAAGATGATGAAGATTCAAACCCAATTAATAAGTGGGTCAAGGATCTGGGCAGACACTTTACAGAGAGGATGAACAGGCAATCAATAAATATATGAAAAAGTGTTCAACATCTCTAGTAATTAGAGAAATGCAAATTAAAACAACTCTAAGATTTCATCTTACTCCAATTAGAATGGCTATTATCAAGAACACAAACAATAATAGATGTTGGTGTGGATGTGGGGAAAAAGGCACACTTCTACATTGCTGGTGGAGTTGCAAATTGGTTCAACCTCTCTGGAAAGCAGTGTGGAGATTCCTCAGAAAACTTAGAATGGACCCACCTTTGACCCAGTTATCCCACTCCTTGGTTTGTACCCAAAGGAATTGACTTAAAATTAGCACACTACAGTAACACAGCCACATCAATGTTTATAGCAGCTCAATTCACAATAGCTAGACTGTGGAACCAACCTAGATGCCCTTCAACAGATGAATGGATAAAGAAGCTGTGGCATATATATACAATGGAATACTACTCAGCCATAAAGAAGAATAATATTATGGCATTTGCAGACAAATGGATGGAATTGGAGAATATCATGCTAAGTAAAACAAGCCAATCCCAAAAAAACAAAGATCGAATGTTTTCCCTGATAAGTGGATGATAATATAAAATCTGGTTGGGGGGATGGGGGTGAGAGAAGAATAGAGGAACTTTAGATTATGTAGAGGGAAATGAGAGGGGGAGGGGTGGGGTATGAAAAATGGTGGAATGAGAAAGACATCATTACCTTATATACATGTATGATTAACAATAATGATATGAATATACATCATGCACAACCATAAAAATGAAAATTTGTACTCCATATATATACAATGAATCAAAATGAAGTCTATAAAAATATAAAATAAAAAAATAAAAAATAAAAAAAGATGTACATTTGATTACCAAATATATGAAAAAATGTTCAACATCTCTAGCAATTAGAGAAATGCAAATCAAAACTAATCTAAGATTTTATCTCACATCCATCAGAATGGCAATTATCAAGAACACAAGCAACAATAAATGTTGGTGAGGATGTGGAGGAAAAGGTACACTCATACATTTCTGATGGGATTGCAAATTGGTGCAACCATTATGAAAAGCAGTATGGAGATTCCTCAGAAAATTTGGAATGGAACCACCATTTGACCCAGTTATCCCACTCCCCCATTTATACCCAAAGGAATTGACTTTTGGGCCCTGTCTTTTAATGGAATAATTTTATTCTGCAACGAGTTGGGGAAGGGTATTTCAAGCAGAGGAACAGCAAAATCAAAGGACAATGGTCACTGATGTTTTCAAGGATATTGTACGGGCATTGACATGGCGAGAGTTGACTGCTGGATCAGGATCATGGCAGGGTGGAAGAGAAGAACCTGGTGGTGCCACTGGGTGAGATGGTACAAACCTGACTTTCTGCCTGGACACTTTTTCTTCCTGTTGTTGGTTGTCCATTTTCAATTCTCACAAGATACTCTTTAAGAACAGCTTTCAAATGCAAATATGTTTTCTGCATATTTCTAAATGTCTACATTGCACATTGGTTTATTGAAACTGCTGAAAAGCATGGAAACTGTATAACTTAGTTGAAAGCTAGCATTTTTTGGAAGTCTAAAATGTACAAATATTTATATTTTCCTCTCTTTCAACATCTATTGGAATCCCCTAAGATATCACTGCAGGGAATACTTTGGCACTGAATGGTTTAAGCAAGGAACTGGTATGGTTCATTGCCAATGTCAGTCTGGTCACAGTGTGGGGCCTGGATGGAGTGGATGTTTTCAACTATAAAGGACGAGATGAGAAAAGAAGCTGCAGCAGCACCTTCATTGCAAAGGATACGAGGGGAATGGGTGCTGGTGACAGACAGGAGTCAGTGGGGTGGGGCAGTGTGAGCAAGCCTTTTCAGATATGACTTGTTGAGATCTGGTGATTTAAGAGCTCTGGGGACAGAGAAATGGGTTTTGTGTACTGCTTGTGTTCCGCTTTGTGAAACTGGGTGATGGTGGTACTGTTTCACAGGACAAACAGCAGGCTTGGGAAGGAGCATGATACTGCTTGACAAATTCATTTTGAGGTCCTTTCAAGTCCAGGTGTCTGTACAAAAGACACACTAGGACACTGTGAATCTTTCATTTTTCAAAAAAAAAAAAAAAAATCCATCTGCTGTCTCCTTCTGACATTCCCAGAAGTCTCAGTCTTCTTTACTTTGCTCTGAGTCGCTCTCACTCATACCTCTCTCCAGCTGTCCTGAACTCAGGATGATTCTGCAACATGTCATTAACATTCACAACTACGTGCATTTGCTTCCATTGTTCTTAGTCCAGAATGACCTCCTGACTGTATGAGACAGAAATTGTCTTAACTGGTAGTAAAACAGATTCAACTAAAGTGGTTTAAATATGTTTTTTAAAAGTCCAAATGGGTAGACAACTGAGAACTTGCTTATGACCTCACAAATTTACCAGTAACACCAATTTTTCTGTCTTTCTGTCTACAGTTCTTAGCAGGTAACTTCCATCCTCAGGGCCACAAAATCAGTAGGAGAGGTCCAGCCATCACAACTAACATTTTAAGCAGAAATAGGAATAGCAAAATGTATCTACATATTCTCTGTGCTCATCTAAAAATTTGTCCCTGATGTTGTATTTAATAACTAATTCTTATATCTCATTAGCTAACTCAAGATATAATAGGAAATGTTTTATCCTCTTTTGCTGTGATATATTGCTACCTAGAAAGGGAAAAAAAATATATGGGACAGATTTTCCTTCTTAAAGAAAGAAGAAGAAACTGCACACAGAGGAGCAGTTTTAGTCATTATAATCTGCACCTTTTGCAGCTCTGCTCAGGGTTGGTGTAATGTCAGATCAGCCACCCCTTACTTGAGAAGAAGTAAGCACTTACTGTGCCAAAGCAGTTCTTTTCCTCAGGAGCATGCACATCACCTCTGTCAAGAGCTTGTTTAATTCATGCTTGCTTTGTCCTTTCTTATATACCTGACTCACTCTTGTAAGATCCTTGGAACAATGTTCATCCTATCAGTCCTAGAGTCCTCTTTTGACCTCTATGAACCTGTGATATGACACCACCTCTGATGATCCCTTCTGGGAACTTAGAAGTTGGGTCTAGTCTATGGTTTGCAACAGCCCCCTGTAGGACTTATTAAGCATTAAGCAATCCAGGGGCTGAGAGCATGCATTTTGACAAGCTGCCAGGAGATACCCATGCTGCTGATCTGCATCGCGCCCTTGAGAACCTTTTTGTAGAAATCTCCTACAGAGTCTTCTCTCCTGCTAGAGCACAGGGCACCTTCTTAGTCCCAGGTCAGCTAGCTGCTACACCTATTAGCTTCCCCACCATTTCCATGCTTTTCTCTGCACCCCCATCTATTCCCTATCAGTAAAAGCATCCCAAATAAGTTAATAATTTGTCAACTGAATGAACCTTGCATGAAAAGTGAGAGATGGGCTAGTGAAAGCCCAGACTTCAGTCCAGACTCATCACAATATCTGTACTTTTCCCACAGACTTCCTCACCATGACTTTCATAGTACAAATGTTCTTCTGTCCCTTGCCACTATTCTTAGATTGCCCCATGCTCCTGACTCCCTTGTCAGCCCAGCTAAGTGTTAATTCTCATTCAGAGAAGCCATGTTAGTCTTGATAAGGGCCCGCCATTGCTAGGAGAACTGCTAACACCACACAAATCCTCCCAGTGATGTTTATGAAATATTTCAGTTGAACTAAAAGATTCTCTCCAGGCCAGTAATTATTGTCATTAACATTTAGATAAGTTGGCTGTTCCCTGCTTTGTGTTATTTTGTGTTCCATTGCCTCATAATGGAGTGAGACAGAAAGGAAAGGAATTTCAGACCAAATGGTTTTTGCTAACGAATTTGACTGCTTCATTTATGATCGTTTCTAAATTCCATATAGCTGATTGCAGCCTATTTCCACCACCCCTTGCTTGATTTCTTCTGGGGTGGGTGGGTAGTATTGATCAAGAACGCTTTTGCTTCTCACTTACCCCTATCCAAAAGAAGACCAGCCCTGCTCTTTCTTATGAGTAAGAACTAGTTCATCTGAAATCCCAAACTGTAATTACATGGTTTTCCTGTGGTTCCCTGGCTCTTATCCCAGATTTTTCTATGGTAATCATGCTTGAGATCAGGGATCTTGAGGCCAACCTGAGACCACTCACCTTGCTCTCAAAGCACTTAAATTTCCTACCAAATTTCTCAAACTCCAGTGAAATTATCTGGATCTATACTCATTGCCTACCACTGGACATTGTTTTAAAACACAGACTTGAGTATTCTTTTAAAACCCAGATATGAGTATAGCCAGTGTGTCCTTTTCAGCAAGTCCCATGTAGTGATGTACAATGGACAAAAATATACCCAATGCTGTACATGTTGGGCAGAGTAGGCTGAGAAAATGGAGAATTGGATAGACATCTACAGAGTGGCGATGCATGCCTGGGGGTATTAGAGGAGCAGGCTGATTCTCCAAAGACACTAGTGATCCTCCTGAAGCTCTCACAAGTCAACTCATAGACTGGGTGGGCACAGAGGTTCAGCAAGCTGCACGGACCACAGGCAGTGCTGTTAGCTCCTGACTGAACGCATTGGCATGGCTGAGCCCACTGATTGCATTGTTTAGCCAACGGTTGCTTTATCCCAATTTTACTTGTTTATTTCTCATTTTGCATTTTGAAAGAATTCAAATCTACAAAAAAGTTGAAAAAATAGGGTTTCAGTAATTGGGTATATCTTGATGTATTCAGTTAAAATCTTTCTTTTTTCCCATCTCTGCACCCCCATAATACACACTCACATGCTCGTTCACCCAAACACACACACATGCACGCACACACACATTTTTCTGAACTAGTTGAAATAAATTGCAGAACTCAAAATGAGGTTAATCCCCTCTTCAGAAACCTTTACTTTCTACTGAAGTAAACCACTGGCTAGGAAAATAAAGCCATTTTCAGAATCTGCTACAAAAGCTTTTCCTGGCCCATAAACTTGCTGGGGATTGAGGAGGGATTACTTCCTGGGTCTTGGGACCTGTGTGGGCAGGCCAATCTGGTCTCCCACCCTTCTTCCCAAGAGCCAGGAGGAAGTCCCAGGAGTCATGCCTGCAGGGATAGTGTGACAACTGTCTAATGTGTCACCCCACCCAGCATACTTTTAAAAGTGATATTGTCCTTTTCCCATTCCTCCTCCTTCCCCCCAATCTCCTTCCTCTATTCCACTTGTCTCTCTTCTATCATGATGGGATTTCCCTTTCCCTTTTTCTTTTTTTTCCCTTCCTTTGATCTACCTTCTACACATGGAGAGAACATTTGACCCCTGACTTTCCAGAAATGGCTTATTTCATTTAGCAGGACACTTTCTAGTTCTGTCCATTTACTGGGAAATTCCACATCCTGGTTACAGGAGTTTTCTGCCTGAGATGTTTAACACATGAAACTAAGTAGCTTTGTTTTCTTGCCTTGCATATAAACCATTGAATTGCAGATATATTACATATATATATTACATGTAGATATATTACATGCAGATATATTACATTACATGCAGATATATTACATATATCTATCAATTGACTTTTAGATTAGATTAGAAATTTAGATTTTAGATTAGAAATGAAGCTCAAAATGGTTTAAGCCATAAGGAAATTTAGTCTATCACATAAACAGAAACAGAAGGCAAGAGGGTCCTAGTGCAGGCCCATGAGGGCTCCTGCTCTGTTCCTCTTAGGATTAGATTTCCATGGATGATCACAAGGCTGCCAACAGCAAGTGCTGACACCCATTCCTTTGATTAATTTAGCACACAGAGAAAGACAGAGACAACTTTGCTCCTAGCTGAGGATTGTAGTATTCTTTATTCAGGTTGTCCTGACTTAGCTGCACTTTACTGCTGTGGGCTGATAGCAGTTAGGAGGGGAATATTATGTTCTTTAAAAAAGGTATTTTAAATCACGGGGCTAATAATCATCTTGGTTGATCTAGACCCTCAGCATTGTCTAACATGTCTTTCTGCAAGGAGGAAATGTTCCATTCTGCAGTGGTCAATACAGGTACCAATGGCCAGATGTCACTATAATGCACTTGAAATATGTAGGTGCAGCTGAAAAATGAAAAACAGAAGAGTGACCAATATGCAAGTGGAAGCTGGAAACAGGGTCAGATTTCCCTGAGTCATGGGTGTCAGAGGGAAGAAGAGAGTGAAATCTAGGTCCCTGTTTGGAAGGAAGAATTGGACAGAAGGTCTTCTTTTCTCTTCAGTGTGTCCATATAACACGAGCATATAACACAAGCATAGGTTCACCTGGTAGCTTGTTAGAAAAGCAGAATCTTGGGCCCCATGCCAGATGATCACAATCAGAATCTGAAATTTGGTAGGATCCTCAGCTTTTCTTTTAATTTTTAAATTTGTTTTAATTAGTTACACATGACAGTAGAATTAGTTATACACTTTGATACATCATATATAATGGAGTATAATTTCTCATTTTTCTGGCTGTACATAATGTAGAATCCCACCATTTGTATAGTTTTATACACACACACACACACACACATACACAAACATAGGGTAATAATGTCTGATCCATTCTACTATCCTTCCCATCCCATACCCCTTCCCCTCCTTTCACTCAATCTACCTAATCTAAAGTAAGTCTTTTCTTCCCTAGCTGCCCCTCTGCCTTGTGAATTAGCATCTGCATATCAGAGAAAACATTAGGTTTTTGTTTTTGGGGGATTGACTGATGGTTTGGTTTACCAATTTGCAGTCTGAAGGACTTGGATTCCCAGCCCGGCTCTGCCATTAATCAGCTGCAACTGGCTAAGCAAGTTATTTTTTAGCTAGGTTTCCTCAGCTTTAAGAATAGTATAATAAACCTGGCCTTGAAGGATTATTTTGATTTTTAGATGAAATAGCACACATAGAATGCTTAGCATAATGGAGAGCATTTAATATATTCTAATTGAATATAATTTGATTTCCGTGGCTTCCTCTCTACTACAGAGTATGTCTTAGACATGGAGATAAACCTCACCTTGGTCAAGGTTCCACACGTAATAGCTATGCCATAATGTAGGCTAAACTAACACAATAAATAACTTATTGAATGAATGATCAGGTAGCCCAGTACCTGGTAAATCACAGTTGGGTGAACAAGTATAATAAATTTTTGAATAAATAAATCCAATTATTTCACATGTAACATCAGACCAATATTTGATTTTTCTAGTTTGATTTAATTATTTTTTTTCTTTGATTTCTTTGCCTAGAACTTTGATCTTCGGATGGAAGCAAATAAGTATAACTTTTTTCATAAGATCTTATGGTAGGGCACGCGGTTTGCAGAGAATTGCAAATGCCCTTTTTGTGTATGTCTTGGTGTCAGGTATCTGTGGAAGAATTTGTAAAGGAGTGGGAACATTTAGGTCTCCACACATATACTGGCACTAAGCTATGTGCTGCCTGGTAAGAGCCTGCACATCTCTGTCTAAGGAGTGCCTTAAGTTTTCAGGCATTTGGCACTGTCCTCCCAGGTAGACTTTGATCTCAGCGCTCTGCAGCCAGCCCTGAAGATTTCCCAGCGCTGCCTTTGTCACTCTCCTGTAAGACAGATAACCCACTTTGCACTTATGGGCCTTATACATTCTTGTGAAGCTCAAAAAGTACAGAATTGCTGTGGGTGGTCTGTGACCTGGTGTTGGGAAAGAGAGAAGATCCTGCCCCACACACCTGGAGTTGCCAATAAGCATTGTCTCTGACCTAGGTCATAATTTTGGGAAATAATAATGTCTTTGACGCTCTATTTCCTTATTGCAAAAACAAACAACAAACGAGTCTATTTAATAATGTGTAAAATTTAAAGCATCATAAAAATGTAAGAGATTTTTAAAAAATTCTTGTTGTTCTTATATTTCATTCACTTATTCATGCATGTTTACTGCCCATCTACTCTGTAGGAGATCCTATAGAAGGTACAAGAGTCAGAGAAATGATAAAATGCACAGTCCCTGCCCTCAATTGAAATTCTAGCGTGGGAAGTAAAAGAGAAGAGTGTGAGCACAAGAAGATCAACTAGGACAGTCAGAGGCAATCAGCAAAATGCCTTCCAGAAGAGGAAGCAACCGACATCTAGAGACACAAGTAGAAACCAGCCAGACATATAAGGGAGGAATGATCCAAGACAGGAGGAAGAATAAAGCATTCATAGCAATATTACTTTCATTCTTTTTTGTTTAAAGGGATGCATAAAGTGTTTCACCTAATTTAAATAAAAAGCAGGAAGTGTAGACTTTTAATCCCAGGGCTTTTTGTCCATAACACAATCTACTTGACAACTGACTGAAGTAAATTGCATAAAAGTGCACTAGGACCCCCAAAGTCACACAGGTCATTAGTAGCAAAACTGAAGTCTACCAACACTCTCTCTAGTCCCCTCTTCCTTCCATCCTGCTGCATCCTCCACCCAGGGGCCAGGTGACAATTTAGCATTCCTCATAGCTTAAACCCTCCTTTTAGCTCCAAACACAAAGGTACAGCCAATACTCCTCAGCTGGATACAGGTCATTTGTCAACAGACTCTGTGTAATGGATGTTTGCTATGAAGAAGAATTTTAAAAAATGAGATCTGGGAATTCTTGGCATGGTCCCACCTGGCACCCACACTCACTTAGCTCCCCGGAACACTCAGGCTTAGGGAAAGCTTAATTAAAGTCAAGTCAGCAGAGCACTCGCTGAGAAACTAACAAGACAACACAAATAAATTAGGCTTTTTCTCTTTCTCTACCTTTTTGCTATTCTGTCACTCTTCTCAACCTCTAACTCATCTGTACCATATATGTGTTTAATTGCCAAGTTTTCTTCATTTCTCTGGCTGTCTACAGGCCAAATAAGATTCTTGACATTTTGAAAAGCTTAAGATTTTGTATAATTGTGATATATAATGATTATTAAAAGAAGGTGAGGTAAAACAATGGCCACACTTCAACCTCAAAACCTCGGTCTGTGTCTCTGTGCTAGGATAACAACCTGTATGTGGCAATGCGGGGGAAGTGCTCTGTATGTTGGTGGACCCACAGCAGTAGATCTGTGCCTGTTAATTTTCCACATTTATTGCCAAGGCCTCCCACTTAGCCTCATTTACCCTATCAGTTCAGATGGAGATATCGCCTATTCCTTTTGCTTACCAAGTAATTACATAAAACTCTTTGTCCAGTTATGTTTTGACATACAGTTTCAAAATTTGGGAGTTGATGGCCTTGCCTGCCATTTGGATTGGAGATGGGAGTGGCACACTGTCCTGATCTATTTTAGATTCAGTGCACAGAGGGCTTCTCTGAGCAGAATTCTGAATAGAAGGAGGAGCCAGCAATACAAAGACTAAGGAGAGAGATTCTAGGTCAGGGGAAGAGCAGCACCAATTCCCCAACGGATGTCCTATGAGCAAGGTGTGAAGGAAAGCCCAAATGCTGCTGATTGGTGCAATCAGCACAGTGGTCAAGAAGAGAAGCAGCGGGAGATGATGTCCGCAAGGTGAACAAGGCCCTACCTGAAGAAAACAGTAGGGACTTAGGAACTCACTGAAGGACAATGGGAGGCCACGAGGGGATTGAAACCAACTCTGCTATTAACAATATGAACTTAACCAGGCTACTTTACATGAGTCTGCTTCTTTCTCTATAAAATGGACATGATGATACCCACCTTGGAAACATTTTTGGAATGACATTCACTATTCTAGGTGGTGTATTTAGTTTCTGATCTCTGTTGGGCATGGGACCCATTACTAACACTGTTGCTACTGTTGCTGCTCTTGATGTTGTCATCATTGTCACTATCATTATTCCATTTAAGATAACTCCAAGAGTAGCCACATGGACAGTGGAAGAGATGGGTAGCTATGCACCAAACCAACTCTAGCACCACTAAATACTACTTTATTTCCATGAATCAAATAAATAAACCTCATCTTTCTTTGTCCATGTATTTTATTTTCCTTCTGGTCAACAGACTCCACAGCCTCTGACTTTAGAAGCTCCCATTTAAGTCCATGTCAGGTGGTGCCTAGATTCTGAATTACTCCACACTTGCATCTCCTGGTCCTGAATCCAAGGGTCAGGAAGGGAACCTTCTCTATCAGACTGTGTGCCAAGCACCCAGATAGCTATCCAGGAGGTCAGACAACCCTTCTGGAAGCCGCCAGGGCTGATAACTGGTCTTGGATGTGGATAGCAGGTATTTTAACTCATCTATCTTGAAAATAACAGTAATAGAACAAAACACATTTAGTTCAGCTGCACTCTCACTATGCTTTTACAGAGGACACTCAGAAAGCTTGGCTTAAGTGGGAAACCAGAGGGGTTAGCTGGGAGTGTCCAGGGTGTGATAATGTCCCAAACATGCTTTGCTGAGCTCTTGTTTGCCTCTTATTCTTGCAACAAATGCTTAAGCATCTGATGATGTGGATGTAGCAACCTTGACACACAGGTCCTGACTAATAATCACACAGTTTTCTGTTTTCCTGTCTTCCTCCATTTCTTCCTGACTCTTGTTCCCTCCCTCCTTTCATTATTTCGTATATTTTTCTTTTGTCATTTCTTTCCTTTTCTCTTCATCTTTGTTCTCTTTCATCCTAGGCTTTGAATATTTATTAGGTACCAACTAAAAGCCAGAGAGTTTTCTGGGCACAGGAGATATGAATGTAAATATCACTGAATAACCACAGACACTTTAAGGGGGAGCATCTTATGATGCATAGCTTTGTAGATGCACAGAGGAAGATGTGTTGATCTTAATTGGGGGATCAGAAAAGATTTACTCTTGAATACGTTTAATAGATAAGGAGACAGAAAAAGAACTTAAGGTGTTATAAGCCAAGGAGATAGCAAGAGAAAAGGCCCAGATTGGGAAATACCAGGATGCACAGAGGAAGGCACAGGCCAGCAGGCCAGAAGACTTCCAGCCCTACTGAGGAATGTGGGCATCATTAAAAAAGAAATGGAAGATTAATGCTCTATGTGAGGTGCAGATGGCAAAGATTTTATTCCATTCTGTACACTCTCTCTTCATGTTATTTCCTTTGCTATGAGAAGCTTTTTAGTTTGATTCTATCCCATTTGTTGATTCTTGATTTTACTTTTTGTCCTTTAGGAGTCTCATTAAGGAAATCAGTTCCTAAGCCAACATGATGTAGAATTAGGCCTACTTATTCTTCTATTAGGCGCAGTCTCTGGTCTAATGCCTAAGTCCTTGATCTACTCTCTAATATGTGGATGTTAATTCACAATGAAGTGGGGGGTAGAGGAGAATAGAAGTACTTTGGATCAGACAAAGGGCAATGAAGGGAAGGGAGGGGGAATAGGAATAGCAAAGACAGTAGAATGAATCAGACATAACTTTCCTATGTACATACATAAATACACGCCCAGTGTAATTCCACATCAAGTACAACCAGAAGAATGGGAAGTTATACTCCATAAATATATAATATGTGTAAATACATTCTTTTGTCATGTATAACTAATGAGGACAAATGACAAAGAATAATAAACAGAGCTGGACACTGTGGTGCACATCTATAACCCAGCAACTCTGGAGGGTGATGCTGGGGGATCACAAGTTCAAAGCCAGCCTGGGCCACTTAGCCAGACCCTATTTCCAAAGTAATAGAAATTTTAAAAGGGAGTCTTTGGAGGTAGCTCTGTGTTAGACTTCTCTTGTGTTCAATAACCTGTACTACAAAAACAAAAAAAACAAGAAAAAAAAAAAAAGGAGAGCCACTAAAGACTTTTAGAATGCTATTGCATTTTATTTTTTTTTTTTTTTTTATTTATTTTTTATTGAACACAAATGGAGTACAGCTATTGTTTCACTGGTTGTACACAAAGTAGAGTCACACCATCTGTGCGTTCATGCATTTACACAGGGCAATGGTATCTGTCACACACTCTGTTATTAATTTTACCCACCACCCGCCCCCACCTCTCCCTTCCCTCTATGCTAGCTATCTTTCCTCCATTCTTGCCATCTTTCCCCCCCACATTATGCATCATCATTCATTTATCAGAGAGACCATTCGGCTTTTGGATTTATGGGATTGGCTGATCTCACTTAGCATAACAGTTTCCAACATCATCCATTTACCTACAAATGTCATAATTTTATTCTTCTTTATGGCTGAGTAATATTCCATTGTGTATATATACCACAGTTTCTTTATCCATTCATCTACTGAAGGGCATCTAGGTTGATTCCATAATCTAGCTATTGTGAATTGAGCAGCTAAGAACATTGATGTGGCTGCATCACTGAGGCAATCTGATTTTAAGTCCTTTGGGTATAAGCCAAGGAGTGGGATAGCAGGGTCAAATGGTGGATCCATTCCAAGTTTTCTAAGGAATCTCCACACTGCTTTCCAGAGTGGCTGTACCAATTTGCACTCCCACCAGCAATGTAAGAGTGTACCCTTTTCCCCACATCCTCGCCAACACCTGTTGTTGCCTGTGTTCTTGATAAAAGACATTCTAATTGGGGTAAGATGAAATCTTAAGGTGGTTTTGATTTGCATTTCTCTTATAACGAGTGATGTTGAACATTTTTTCATAAATCTGCTGATTGCTTGTAGATCTTCCTCTGTAAAGTGTCTGTTCATTTCCTTGGCCCATTTATTGATTGGGTTATTGGTGTTCGTGGTGTAAAGATTTTTGAGTACTTGGTAGATTCTGGAGATTAGTGCTCTGTCCGAAGTGTGTGTGGCAAAGATTTTCTCCCACTCTGAAGGCTCTCTCTTCACATTGCTGATTGTTTCCTTTGCTGAGAAGAAGCTTTTTAGTTTGACTCTATCCCAATCATTTATTCGTGCTTTTATTTCTTGCGCTTTGGGAGTCATGTTAAGGAAATCTGATCCTAGGCCAACATGATGAAGATTTGGACCCATTTTCTCTTCTATTAGGTGCAGAGTCTCTGGTCTGATTTCTAGGTCTTTGATACACTTTGAGTTGAGTTTTGTACAGGGTGAGAGATATGGGTTTAGTTTCATTTTGCTGCATATGGATTTCCAGTTTTCCCAGCACCATTTGTTGAAGAGGCTGTCTTTTCTCCATTGCATGTTTTTGCCTCCTTTGTCAAGTATGAGATACCTGTACTTATTTGGGTTTGTCTCTGTGTCCTCTATTCTGTACCATTGATCTACCTGTCTATTTTGGTACCAATAC
>JAJEJO010005619.1:247060-351926 GCA_020662805.1 Glaucomys volans
ATATGTTGTATCTTTATTCTCGTTGACCTCTAAGAATCTTTTAATTTCCCCCCTAATGTCTTCTGTTATCCATGTATCATTCAATAGCATATTATTTAATCTCCAGGTCTTGGAGTAGTTTCTGTTTCTAACTTTCTCGTTGATGTCTAATTTCATTCCATTATGATCTGATAGTATACAAGGTAGTATCTCTATGTTTTTGTATTTGTTAAGAGTAGCTTTGTGGCATAACATATGGTCTATTTTAGAGAAGGACCCATGAGCTGCTGAGAAGAAAGTGTATTCGCTTTTTGATGGATGGAATATTCTATATATGTCTGTTAAGTCCAAATTAGCGATTGTGTCATTGAGTCCTATAGTTTTTTTATTCAATTTTTGTTTGGAAGATCTGTCCAATGGTGAGAGAGGAGTGTTAAAGTCTCCGAGTATTATTGTGTTTTGGTCTATTTGATTCCTGAAATTGAGAAGGATCTGATTGACATACATGGATGTGCTATTGTTTGGTGCATAAATATTTATGATTGTTATGTCCTGTTGATGTATGCTACCTTTAAGCAATATGAAATGTCCTTCTTTATCCCTTCTGACTATCTTTGGTTTGAAGTCTGCTTTGTCTGAAATGAGGATGGAAACCCCAGCTTTTTTACTCAGTCCGTGTGCATAGTATGCTTTTTCCCAACCTTTCACCTTTAGTCTGTGGGCATGTTTTTCTATGAGATGAGTCTCTTGAAGGCAGCATATTGTTGGGTCTTTCTTTTTAATCCAGTCTGCCAGTCTATGTCTTTTGATTGATGAGTTTAGGCCATTTACATTCAGGGTTATTATTGAGATATATCTTGTATTTCCTGTCATTTTAGCTTTTTTAGGGTTTTTAGCTTAACTTTGTTTCTCCTTTGATTGACTCTTTCTTTAGGGTAGTTCCTCCCCATGATGACTGAGATTGTTATTTTTCGTTTCTTCCTCTTTGAATATTTTGTTGAGAATGTTGTGTAGGGCACGCTTTCTCTTTGTGAATTCTTTAAGCTTTTGTTTATCATGGAAGGATTTTATTTCATCATCAAATCTGAAGGTAAGTTTTGCTGGGTATAAGATTCTTGGTTGGCATCCGTTTTCTTTCAGAGTTTGAAATATGTTGTTCCAGGCCCTTCTTGCTTTTAGGGTCTGGGCTGAGAAATCTGCTGATATTCGTATCGGTTTCCCCCTGTAGGTAATCTGATTCTTTTCTCTCGCAGCCTTTAAAATTCTATCTTTGTTTTGTATGTTAGGCATTTTCATTATAATGTGCCTTGGTGTGGATCTGCTGTAATTCTGTGCATTTGGTGTCCTGTAAGCTTCTTGTAATTGATTTTCCATCTCATTCATCATATTAGGGAAATTTTCTGATAATATTTCCTTGAATAGTTTATTCATACCCTTGGTTTGTATCTCTGTGCCTTCCTCAATCCCGATTACTCTTAAATTTGGTCTTTTCATGATGTCCCATATTTCTTGGAGGGTTCGTTCATGATTCCTAACCATCTTCTCTGTTTGTTCGACTTTGTTTTCAAGATTAAATATTTTGTCTTCATTGTCTGAGGTTCTGTCTTCCAAGTGATCTATTCTGTTAATTATGCTTTCTATTGAGTTTTTAACTTGGTTGATAGTTTCCTTCATTTCCTTGTTTCCTTCAAGAATTTCTGTTTGTTTTTTTCTCAGAATTTCTATCTCTTTATTGAAGTAATTTTTTGCTTCCTGCAATTGCTCTATTAGCTGATTATTCATAACCTGAATCTGCTCTCTCGTCACATCATTCTCTTCTCAGATAACTTTAATTATAAACATTCTGAACTCCCTTTCTGTCATTCCTTCTACCATGCTGTCTTTGGGTTCTCTTGATATATCATCTAGGTTTAATTGGGACACTTTCTTCCCGTGTTTTCTCATGGTGCTCATGTATCTTCCCCTCTGTTGCTTGAGGGGTGCTTGATCAAGCGGTGACCCAAGAAAGGTGCTGTCCCACTACCTCCAGGTTGGGAATGATCAATGCTTCTGGGCAGAGGCAGCCTAGTGTTGATAGACAATTAGATACAGCAAGGTGGTAGACTCCGGGCCTGGGTGTGGGCCTGGGCACTAGATCAAGTTGGGGTGGTGTCACAGAACTGTGCTCAGTGATGGAGACACTGGGCTTGAGAGCCCAGGCTGACCTGAACTCCTAGCTGGGGGTTCAGGCAGTGGCAGGTGGTTGCTCTCTCCTGGGGACCCTGTAAGCTGGCGCCAAAGGCCCTAAGCTCCCCGCCGGACCACTCCAGGCACCGCTGGCAGCCCCAGGAAGCTGGAAATGGACCCCCTCTGCCAGGGAAGCCACCAAACTCAGAGCAGTTCCAACTCCCCGCTGGAGTCAGCGATCCCAGAGGCTCTGGGCAGACCTCTCCAGCAGCAGCTGGAGGCCAAAGGAAGCTGGAAACGGAACTTCTCTGCCAGTTAAGCCGCCAAAATGGCGTGTATTAGTTCCAACTCCCCGCCAGAGTCCGCGATCTCTGCAGCTGGCGGCCCCAGGAAGGTGGAAATGGACCCTCTCTGCCAGGGAAGCCACCAAACTCAGAGCAGTTCCACCTCTCCGCCAGAGTCAGCGATCCCAGGGGCTCTGGGCAGACCTCTCCAGGAGCAGCTGGAGGCCAAAGGAAGCTGGAAACGGAACTTCTCCGCCAGTTAAGCCGCCAAAATGGCGTGGATTAGTGGATTAGTTCCAACTCATGCTGCTGGATGTCCCAGGTAACCTGAGATGCTCTGTCTCCGCCTGGGAAGGCCGCCGGCCGGTGCCGGAGCCACGGCCAGCGACTCCAAAGTGCTGCTGGGGACCCGCACTCACCCGTTGGCTGGCGCAGACCCAGATCGGCGGCTCTGAAGCAGCTGCAGGGCCCGGCGCTCCCGGATGGCAGCTGCCTGCGGCGGGGCCGAGCCCAGCCCAGCAGAGTTGGCTCTGGAGTGGCGACTGGGGACCCCCTATATGTGCCTTGAATATAAAATCTCGTTGAGAGTCATATTCCTGCTGTTTGAATCCCGAGCAAGTAGGAATCCACGGAGCAAGTAGGAATGCAGCCTTCCTCTAGCCCGCCATCTTGGATCTCTCCGCTATTGCATTTTAGAGCTTACATGATGAATGTTTGAACCAAGTCAAACGTGGAAGAAAGAGAACAAAATGGAAGAATATATTATGGTAGCAGAACTTTAAAACTGCATTTGCTTAGATGCAAGAATGAATAAAAGTGGTGCAATGTGATTACAAAATTTCTGACCATAGACTTCAGTTGGATATTGGTGACTTTCATTAAAATGGGGAGTGAAGAATGAGGAGTCTCTGATGAGAGAAGCTGGAAATTTGGGGTTTGGAATATCTGTGTGATATTAGTAAGCAGATAACTCCATTGATCTGAGACTTTGGAAATTTCCATTTCTATATTTGTAATTTAGAGATTGCCTTTAGTTGTATTAATTTGGAAAATCTATGTAAATCTCTTACCAGTGTCTGTCTAGCACATAAACTCCTCTAAAGTATTATCTTTTTCTTCTTTGATATGCCTGTTGTTCTCTGTTTGTATTTTGTAAGGACTTTTAGTGACTATGCATATCCATTAATAATTTTGACAAACGGGAAATGGATTGCCTACTGAGAGTAAACCCTAAAATCAACCACACACAAGAGCTCAGGACAGAAATTAGCAATGGGCCCTATCTTGGCTCTCTGGCTATATCCAAGGAGAACCCTTCATATTTTTTTATCAGCAAATGGATTTTGTCCCATGAATTCCTTCTGCATTAATGCCCAAAGAAAAGTGGGAGCTGAGGCCACAGGGAGAAGAAGTGGAGACCCAAAGAGGAAGGAAAAGGGAGTCATTCCAATAGTGAGAGTGGTACCAAAAGAAGAAAGATCTGTAAGGAATTCAACCAACTTGAGGAAGCACCCTTAAGGAGCCCTAGCTAAAGGAGAGGCTGGGATAGAAGACAGCAAAGAAGCCCCAGAAGGGCTGTAAATACCAGAAAAATTCTCTCCCTGCACTGTGGGGATGGCCTGGGTGGTGGAAGGCAGCCAGAAGAGAGGAGTGCAGAAGGATGAGTCTCTGCAGAAAAAAGTAGGAGTTCAGGATTCCTGAGTGATCAGTTGTAGGAAATAGAATGGCTACATTAATTTGCACACCTAGGTAATAATAGGTAAAATTTAGGTTCAATACACACTTATAATGCAATAAAATAAAAATAAAAGTGTTAGCCCTAGGAGTTGAAAGAGGGAGGGAAGGAGGAGGGAGAGAGGAATGAGGGAGAAAGATAGAGAGAGAAAGCAAACATCATTCTGGGCTGCTCTGAGCACTGGCCAGGGAAGGATACCTGAATGTCCAGATAGCAGGGTCACCCATCTCAAAGATGAAATGTCTCTAGTATGGAGGTGAGGGACACCATTATAACCACTAAACTTCAAGCACTTCTGAGCTCCCTGTCACCGTCATCTCTTACTGTGAGAATTCTGAGTAGGACCTTGTTCCCTGAAGCTGGTCAGCATTGAATTCATCTAGCTTCCTTATTCAAATTTCATGTCCACAAAGCCACTTTCTTGATTATCTCTTGACTCATCAAGTTTGCTTCCAGGAAATAGTGTTCCAGTCACAAGTGTATAAGGTCTTATCAATGAAATTGTTCACAGTAAACTTAAACATGTTTCCTGATTATGATTTTGCTTCTCATGTAGCTGAAATTGAGGGAGAAAATTTTGTTGATTATGAGAACAAACTTTCTCATCTTTAGGAAGGTTTATTTGTAAAACTTCTCTATATCCTTTTTGCTACCCTCTGGTGCAAACCACCTGTCAGTCCTCATCTGGACAGCTGCAAAAGTCTCCTGACTGGTGTCATTGCTGATCTGAGACAGCAATGACAGCAATGACATTGCTGAGAAATTTCTAACAACTTAGATCATATCACAATCCTACTCAAAATGTGTCAATGGCTCACACTCAAAATAAATTCTAAACTCCTCACTCATGGTCCACAAAGACCTTCAGGTACAGCCCCGTCAGCTCTACACTCTTCTCCTAGTCCTCTTCTGTCCCCCTCTGCATTGCTTGGCCTCCTATTTTAGCCTTGCTTGGTTGCCCACACACCTGGTCCCCCCATTGGCCGTCACTTCCTTTCATTCAGGTATCTTCCCAGACACCACCTTCTCTTAAAGGCTCTTAACAAGCTATCCTTTCCCATTACTCTTGAACATAATGTCCTACCTTACTTTCTTCAAAACATTTATTACTTCATCGTATGTTACCTAAGTACTTACTCTTTTAAACTCTTCTACTATAGTTTAAGAAAAGAAGATTTAATGTTTATCACTTTAATTCCTGGAACAGTGTTTGGCACATAGAAACAGTACATGCTTATTTGATTAATGAATGAAGTTAAATAATAGTTTTCTGATTCCAATTGTGATTTTCCTTGCATATATATTAGATTTCTCTCAAGTTTATATGATAAGGAGCTTTTCCAGGTCTTCAAAGTCTAGAGGGAGATCCTGGTATATACCAATAGAGAAAAGTTATTTTTATCTCTAGATATTTTGAGTCATAGTTGGTTTGAAACCCAGCTCTAGGACTTACTAGCTATAGTATTATATGTGCAATTTTAATCAGATGATTTTTCATTAGAAGACACTGCCACCACATTCCTTTGTGCCTCTCTATCCATATTAACATCTACAGTTCTGCAGTCATTGTGCAACTATGGTGACTGCCAGATCAAAAACTTCTCTGTTAATTTTATTTACTGAAGCGCCAAGCACAGTGCCTTGCCCATAGTACTCAAAGATGAGGCATTAAACTAAATTGACTGTTCTCTTATGTCTGTGTCTTTATCTTCCTTTTGCTTGTTATGAGGAGTATGTTTGATTCTCTTCCTGCTTCTTGTCTTTTATCACTCTTTCATGAACATGATCAATAATCAGAAAGTCAAGGAAAGACAGCATGTTAAACCTTAAGCTTTGGAATTGGGTCTGAGTTGCATTGCGGCTCCAGAAATTACTCTTTGTATAACCTTGCACAAAATAGTCAGCATTTCTGTTTCTCATTTTTAGAGAATTATAATTATACATAGTAGTTGGGTTCATTTTGACAAAATTATACATGCATGGAGTTTGATTCATTCCATATCAGTTCCTATTCCCCTGCCATTCCCTCCCATCCTCCCTTCTATTCTTCATCCTCTACTGTACTAATCTTCCTTTCCTTATTAATGTATATATTTTTATTAATGTTTTCTACATATACTTGAAGGTGGAATTTCCTGTATTATATTTTTATATGCATATAATGGGATTTTGTAAAACTCACTCCACATTTCCTTCTCTTTCCTGTCCCTCCTCTCTCAGTCTTGATCTTCTGCTTCACTAATCTTCCCTATATCTTTATGATATCAGATCCTGTCTCTCATTCTTGTGTATTTTGGTCTAGCTTCCACATATAAGAGAAAACACATTGATTTTCTGAGTCTGGCTTATTTCACTTAGAATGATGTTCTTTAATTCCATCCATTTACCAGAAAATGCCATAATTTCATTCTTTGTTATGACTGAGCAAAACTCCATTGTGTATATATACCACATTCTCTCAATCCATTCACCTGAGCTGGTTCCACAATTACCTATTGTGAATTCTGCTGTTATCAATATCAATATGGTTGTGTTGCTATGGTATGCTGATTTTAGTTCTTTTGGATAAATACCATTGAGTGAATGGTTTAATCAGCTTTTTCATTTCTGAGACTAAAAAACCTGATAATAACAATTAGAAAATGAAAAGTTTATTTGAGGGCTGATGGTTTCAGTGGTCTCAATCCATAGAAACATGGCTCCATTCCTTGGGTTTAGAGATGATACAGAACACCATGGTAGAAGAGTGTCATGGAAGGAAGCTCCCCACATAATGATCAGAAAGCAGAGAGACTCCACTTGTCAGATACAAAATATATACCCTCAGGAAAGGTCCCAGGGACCCACCTCCTTCAGCTACATCTTACCTGGCTTCAGTTACCAGTCAATTAATGCAATCAGGGGATCACTGATGGAATTACGGCTATAGTAACCCAATCATTTCAAATCTGAATTACAGATTGTCTCACACATGAGCTTTAGAGGACACCTAATATTTAAACCATAACAATGGGATAGCTGTATTATATGATAGTTTCATTCCGTGTGTGTGTGTGTGTGTGTGTGTGTGTCTGTTTAGGCACCTCCATACTTCTTTCCAGAATGGTTGCACAAATTTGCAATTCCACCAATAGTGTATGAATATACATTTTCCCTCATATCCCCACAAGCATTTATTAATATTTGTATCCTTGAAATTGCAATTCTGAACAGAGTGAGATGAAATCATTTTATAGTTTTGATTAGTATTTCCCTGATTGCCAGACATGTTTAACATTGTTATTTATATTTGGTGGACATTAGTGTTTCTTCTTTTGAGAAATTTTTGATGATCTATTTTGTCCAATTATTGATTTGTATTATTTTTTGGTATTATGTTGAGTATATTCTGGACTGTAATCCCCTGTCAGAGGAATACCTGACAACTATTTATTCTTATTCTATAAGCTCACTTTTAATATTATTGTCTTTTCTGGGCAGAAGTTTTTTAATTTGATGGCATCCCACTTATTGATTTTGGGTTTTATTTCTTGAGTTTAAGGGGTCTTGTTGAGGAAGTCAGTGCATGTGTCAATATGATGGAGTGTTGACTCTGTATTCTTCTAACAGTTGTAAAATTTCTGGTCTAATTTCTAAGTCATTGGTCCATGTGGGTTTGACTTTTGTGGAGGGTCGAGAGAGGGATCTAATTTCACTTTTGGACATATGGATATCCAATTATTCCACCTGGATATCCATCATTTATTGAAAACAATCTTTTTTCCAACATGCATTTTTTATACATTTGTCAAGTATCAGATGACTGTAAATATGTGGCTTTATCTCTCTGTCACCTATCCTATTCTGTAGGTCTTCAGGTTTATTTTTATGCCAATATCTTATTGTTTTTGTGACTGTACTTTAGTATAATTTGAATTCAGATATTTTGATTACCTCAGGCTTGATCTTACTGCTCAGGACAGCTTTATTATTCTAGGTCTTTTATTCTTCCATGTGAATTTTAGGACTTTTTTTCTAGTTCTTTGACTAATGTCATTGATATTTTGCTGAGAATTTCATTATATGTTTGTTGTTTTTGATAGTATGACCATTTTGACAATATGAAGTATGCCTATCCAAGACCAAGGGAGATCTATCTTCTAAGTACTTCTTCAATTCCTTTCTTCAGTGTTCTATAATTTTATTGTGGAGATCTTATACCTCCTTTGTTAGATTAATTTTGATTTTTAATATAATTTTAATTTAAAATTAATGAATGGGATGGGTTTCCTGATTTCTTTCTCAACATAATCACTGTTGGAATATAGGAAAGCTATTGATTTATGAATGTTAATATTATATTCTGCTATTGTGCTGAATTCATTTATTAGCTCTAGAGTCTTCTGGTAGTTTTTTCCCCTGGGGGAGGGGTCTTCTAGATATATTATTATGTCATCAGCATATAGGATCGATGGGAAATCGATCAAATGATCGATTGATCATTTGACTTCTTATTTTCCTATTTATATGCATTTAATTTTCTTCTCTTGCCTAAACCCTGATTTGAATTTGGAGGACTATATTGAATAGAAGTGGTGAGAGTGGATATTCTTGTCTTGTTTTTGATTTTGAGGAAATTATTTCAGTTTTTCTCCATTCAGTATGATGTTGCCTCTGAGTCTGTCATATGTAACTTTATAATGTTGAAGAAAGCTCCTTCTGTCCCTAGTTTCTCCTGCATTTTTAACATAAATGTGTGCTGGATTTTATCAAATACTTTGCTGCATCTATTGGATGCTCATGTGATTCTTGTTCTTAATTCTATTTATGCAGTGAATTACATATATGGATTTGCAGATATTGAGCCAAACTTCCAAATCCCTGGGATGGAACCTACTTGATCATGTTGTATTATCTCCTTGAAGTGTTTGAATGCAGTTTGATAATATCTAATTAAGAATATTTACACCTATGTTTATCATAGATATTGTTCTGTAGGTTTTTTTTTAATGTGTCTTTATCTGGTTTTACTTTCAGGGTAATACTGGTTTTATAGAATGTATTTGGGAGTGTTCCCTCCCTCACGTTCCATTTCATGAAATTATTTGAGAGAAACTGGTCTGAGTTCTTCTTTAGAGTGGGCCAGGGTATGGAAGATGGTGGAATGACCAATACTCCTCAAAGTATTCCATGAGATAGAAGAGGAGGGAACACTTCCAGATTCATTCTATGAAGCTAATATCACCACAGAGATACAAACCAAAGGAATGAATAATCTGTTCAATGAAATAATATCAGAAAATTTCCCAAATCTGATTAATGAGATGGAAAAACAAATACAAGAGGCTTACAGGACAACAAGCACACAAAATTACAACAGATCCACACAGGGGCACATTATAATGAAAATACCTAACATACAAAATAAAGATAGAATTTTAAAGGCTGCAAGAGAAAAGCATCAGATTACATACAGGGGGAAACCAACATGGATATCAGCAAATTTCTCAGCCCAGACCCTAAAAGCAAGAAGGGCCTGGAACAACATATTTCAAACTCTGAAAGAAAATGGATGCCAACCAAGAATCTTATACCCAGCAAAAACTTACCTTTAGATTTGATGAAATTAAATCCTTCCATGATAAACAAAAGCTAAAAGAATTTACAAATAGAAAGTCTGAACTACAGATCATTCTCAGCAAAATATTCCAAGAGGAAGAAATGAAAAACAACAATGTAATCCAGCAAAGGGAGGAAATACCCTAAAGGAATAGCCAATTAAACGAGAAACCAAGTCAAGTTAAAAGCCAGAAATAAGTCAAAATGACCAGGAATGCAAGTCATATCACAATAATAATCCTGAATGTTAATGGCCTAAATTCAGCATTCAAAAGACACAGAATGACAGATTGGATTAAAGAGAAAGACCCAACAATATGCTGCCTTCAGGAGACTCATGTCATAGAAAAGGAAACCCACAGACTGAGGTGAAAGGATGGGAAAAACATACCATGCTCATGGACTCAGTAAAAAAGCAGGGGTTTCCATTCTCATTTCAGATAAAGCAGACTTCAAGCCAAAGTTAGTAAGAAGGGATAAAGAAGGTCATTTCATACTGCTTAAGGGAAGCATAAATCAGCAAGACATAGTAATCATAAATATTTATGCCCCAAACAGTAGCACATCCATATATGTTAAACAAATACTTCTCAATTCCAGGAACCAAATAGACCACAACACAATTATACTAGGTGATTTTAATACACCTCTCTCACCATTGGACAGATCTTAGAAACAAACATTGAACAAAGAAACCATAGATCTCAATAACACAATCAATTATTTAGACTAAACAGACATATATAGAATGTCCCATCCAGCAATGAGTGAATACACTTTCTTCTCAACAGCACATGAATCCTTCTCTAAAATAGACCACATGTTATGCAACAATGCTATTCTCAGCAAAATAGAAAAAGATAGAGATAATTCCTTTCTGGTATTATCTCTATCTATGATCTTCTGTCAGATCATAATGGAATAAAATTAGAAATCAATAATAAAATAAAAAACAGAAAAAACTCCAACACCTGGAGATTAAATAATGCACTATTGAATGATGTATGAATAACAGAAGACATTGGGGGAAATACAAAAATCAGAGGTAAATGAGAACAATGATACAATATATCAAAATCTCTGGGACACTATGAAAGCAGTACTAAGAGGAAAAATCATTGCATGGAGTACATTCAACAAAAGAATGAAAAGTGAACAAATAAATGACTTCACATTACAGCTCAAAGCCCTAAAAAAAGAACAGATTAACACCAAAAGGAGTAGAAGATACAAAATAATTAAAATCAGAGCTGAAATCAATGAAATCGAAACAAAAGAAACTATTCAAAAAATTGACAAAACAAAAAGTTGGTTCTTTGAAAAAATAAACAAAATTGATAAACCCTTAGCCACACTAACAAAGAGAAGGAGAGAAAACTCAAATTACTAAAATTCAAGATGAAAAAGGAGCTATCATGATGGACATTATCGAAATACAGAACATAATTAGAAACAGTGCTGAAAATCTCTACTCCAACAAAATAGAAAATCTCAAAGACATCGATAGGTTTCTAGAGACATATGACCCACCCAAACTGAATCTGGAGGACATACACCATTTAAAATAGACCATTTTCAAGCAGTGAAATAGAAGAAGTCATCAAAAGCCTACCTACCAAGGAACGTTCAGGTTCAGATGGATTCTCAGCTGAGTTCTACAAGACCTTCAAAGAAGAACTCATTCTAATACTCCTCAAAGTATTCTATGAGATAGAAGAGGAGGGAACCCTTCCAAACTCATTCTATGAAGGTAATATCGCCCTGATACCAAAACCAGACAAAGACACATCGAGGAAAGAAAATTTCAGAACAATATCCCTAATGAACTTAGATGCAAAAATCCTTAACCAAATTTTAGAAAATCACATACAAAAACATATTAAAAAGATAGTGTACTATGATCAAGTGAGTTTAATCCCAGGGATGCAGGATTGGTTCAATATCTGGAAATATATAAATGTAATCACATCAACAGGCTTAAAGTTAAGAACCACATGATTATTTCAATAGATGCAGAAAAAGCATTTGATAAAATAGAGCACTTTTTCATGCTCAAAACACTAAAAAAAATAGGAATAGTAGGAACATACCTCAACATTGTAAAGGATACCTAAATGGAGAAAAATTAAAGCATTCCCTCTAAAAACTGGAACAAGGCAGGGATGCTATCTTTCACCACTTCTATTCAATATCATCCTTGAAATTCTAGCCAAACAATTAGACAGACTAAAGAAATAAAAGGGATTTGAAAAGGAAAAGAAGAACTTAAACTATCACTATTTGCAGATGATATGATTCTATATTTAGAGGAGCCAAAAAATTCCACCAGAAAACTTCTAGAACTCATAGATGAATTCAGTAAAGTAGCAGGATATAAAATCAGCACTCATAAATCTAATGCAATCTTATTCATAAGTGATGAATCCTCTGAAAGAGAAATTAGGAAAACTACCCCATTCACGATAGCCTCAACAACAACAAAAATACCTGGGAGTCAATTTAACAAAAGAGGTGAAAGACCTCTACAACCAGAACTACAGAACACTAAAGAAAGAAAATGAAGAAAATCTGAGAAGATGGAAAGATCTCCCATGTTCTTGGGTAGGCAGAATTAATATTATCAAAATGGCCATGCTACCAAAAGTGCTATACCAATTCAATGCAATTCCAATTAAAATCCAAATGATGGACCTCGTAGAAATAGAGCAAGATATCTTGAAATTCATTTGGGGAAATTAGAGACCTAGAATAGTTAAAGCAATACTTAGCAGGAAGAGCGAAGCAGGTAGTATCACAATACCAGACCTTCAACTAAACTACAAGCAATAGTAAGAAAAATGGCAAGGTATTGGCACCAAAATAGGCAGGCAGACCAATGGTACAGAACAGAGGACCCAGAGACAATCCCACATAAATACAGTTATCTCATACTTGACAAAGGAGCCAAAAACATACAATGGAGAAAAGATAGCCTCTTCAACAAATGGTGCTGGGAAAACTGGAGATCCATATGCAGCAAATTGAAACTAAACCCCTATCTCTCACCTTGCACAAAACTCAACTCAAAATGGTTCAAGGACCTAGGAATTAGACCAGAGACCTTTCACCTAATAGAAGAAAACATAGGTCCAAATCTTCATCATATCAGCCTAGGACCAGACTTCCTTAACATGACTCCCAAAGCAAAGAAATCAAATCAAGACTCAATAATTGGGATAGATTCAAACTGAAAAGCTTTTTCTCAGCAAAGTAAATAATCAGCAATGTGAAAAGAGAGCCTTCAGAGTGGGAGAAAATCTTTGCCACACACACGTCAGATAGAGCCCTAATCTCCAGAATATAAAAAGAACTCAAAAACTTTACACCAAGAATACAAATAACCCAATCAATAGATGGGCTAAGGAAATGAGCAGTCACTCACAGAAGAGGATCTACAAGCAATCAACAGATACATGAAAAAATGTTCAATATCTCTAGTAATAAGAGAAATGCAAATCAAAACTACCCTAAGATATTATCTCACCCCAATTAGAATGGCTATTATCAAGAATACAAGCAACAATAGGTGTTGGTGAGGATGTGGGGGAAAAGGTACACTCATACATTGCTGGTGGGGTTGCAAATTAGTGCAACCACTCTGGAAAGCAGTGTGGGATTCCTCAGAAAACTTGGAATGGAACCACCATTTGACCCAGCTATCCCACTCCTTGGCCTATACCCAAAGGACTTAAAATCAGCATACTACAGTGATGCAGCCATATCAATGTTTATAGCAGCCCAATTCACAATAGCTAGATTGTGGAACCAACCTAGATTCCCTTCAATAGAGGAATGGATAAAGAAACTGTGGTATATATACACAATGGAATATTTATTCAGTCATAAAGAATAATAAAATTATGACATTTGCAGGTAAATGGATGGAATTGAAGAAGATCATGTTAAGTGAAAAAAGCCAATCCCAAAAAAACCAAAAACGGAATGATTTCTCTTATAAGTGGCTGATGACACATAGCAGGGGTGTGGGGAGGTAAGGGAAGAATGGAGAAGTGATGGATTGTATAGAGGAAAATGAGGGGTGGGAGGGGGTGGGGAAGGAAAGATAATAGAATGAGACAAACATCATTACCTTATGAATATGTATGAATAGGCAAATTGTATGATTCTACTTTTTACAACTAGAAAAATGACAGTTGTACTCCATTTGTGTATGAGGAAGTAAAATTTAAAAATAAATAAATAAATAAATACACAAACAATGGTGGAATGAGACAGACATCATTACCCTATGTACATTTATGATTACACAAATGGTATGAATCTACATCGTGCACAACCAAAGAAATGAACAGTTGTACCTCATTTGTGTACAATGAATCAAAATGCAGTCTGCAAAAATAACAAATAAATAAATAAATAAAATTTTTAAATGGGCTGGTAAAACTCAACTGAGAATTTATATGGTCCTGGACTTTTTTGCTGTGTTTGTTGGAAGGAGTGTAACTGCTGTTTCAATTTCATTACATGATATTGATCTCTTTAATTTTTAAATATCTTCATGGTTCAATCTGGAAAAGTCATATATCTGGAAAATTGTCAATATCTTCTTAATTTTCTAGTTTGTAGGAGTGTAAGCTTTTGAAATATTTTCTAATGATCCTCTGTATTTCAGAAGTGTCTGTGGTGATCGTTCCTTTTGTTCTCTCATTTTGTTTATTTGCAATCTCTCTCTCTCTCTCTCTCTCTCTCTCTCTCTCTCTCTCTCTCGTCTCTCTGTTTGGCTAAGGGTTCATCAATCTTCTTTATCTTTTTGAGGAACCAAACCAACTCCATTGCATTGATGCAGTGCATTCTTTATTTTCAATTTTATTAATTCCTGCTCTGATCTTAATTATTTCCTATCTTCCATTGATTTTGGAATTACTTTGTCTTTCCCTTTCTAGGGCCTGGATATGGAGCATGTGCTTATTTATTTGGGACCACTCTATTTTTTAAATATAGTCATTCAATGGTATAAATTTTCCTATTAGAACAGCTTTCATACCATTCCAGAGAGTTTGATATGTAGTGTCTCCATTCTCATTTCTTTCTAAGTATTTCTTTATTTCTTCTAGATTCATTCTTCCTTCAAAAAATTATTCTTCAATCTCTCTGTGTTGGAAGAATGTCTTCCAACACAGAAGACAGATGTCTTCAATATTCTGTATTGGAAAAGGTTCCATAACCTGCTGAGAAGAAAGTAAATTCAGCTGTTTGGGGTTGAAATATTCTGTAAATGTCTTTTAGGTTCATTTGTTTTGTCGTATTATTTAGGTCAAAAATATCTTTATCAATTTTGTGTTTGGATGACCTGTCTATTGCTGATAAGGATGTGTTGACATCACTGAATATTATCATATTGGGCCCTATATGGAATTTAATGTCAAGAAGTATTTTTTGGATATAATTAGGTGCATTGACATTTGGTGCATGTGTATTTGTTATCACTATGTCTTTGGAATGGATTCTTCCCTTTACCAGTATGCCCTGGTCCTCTTTGTCTCTTCTGATTAAATTTTGCTTGAAATCAGCTTTGTCAGATATGAGAATAGCTACCCCTGCTTGTTTTCGGACTGTTTTCTTGGAATTTTTTTTCCATCCTCTTTACGTTTAGCCTGTACATGTATTTGCCAATGCAATGAGTCTCTTACAAAAGCATATAATTGGATCTTCTTTTTTGATCAATTATGCTTATCTAGGCTTTTTAATTGGAGAGTTGAGATCACATTAAATGTTATTATTAATATGTGTTTGTAGTTTCCTGACATTTTGGTTTGGTTGCTTTATTTAATTCTGTCTTGGTTTTTCATTTAGTTATGATCTTCATCTATTTGGGAGTTTGGGTTTTTTTTTTTTTTCTTATTCTTTTTTTTTTCTTTTTGTCCTCTATGTGCAGTATATCTTTGAATATTCTTTGAAATGCAAACTTGGTGGTCATGAAATTTTTCAGTGTGTCCTTCTCATTGAAAGGTTTTCTTCATTGATTTTAGAATAAAGTTTTGCTGGATATGGCAATCTTTTCTGATGATTGTTTTCTTTTAGAGCTTGGGATATCACATTCCATGACCTCCTTAATTTTAGGGTCTGATTTCAGAAGTCAGAAGTGAGCCTTAATTGTTAGACTCTATGTGATCTGAATTTTTCATTCCTAGCTTTTAATATTCTTTTCTTGTCTTCTATGTTTCACATTTTTATTATGATATGTCCTGGAGAAGTTCTATTCTAATCTTGTCTATTTTGGGTCCTATGTGAATCCTGTATGTGGCTGTCAATGTCATTTCTAATTTTTCCTGTCACCATCTCATTGAAGATGTTCTTAAAAGCCTTTAGCCTGTATTTCCATATTCTCTTCTATCTCAGTGACTCTCAGGTTTATTCTCGTTATGCGGTCCCAGAGTTCTTGTATATTTTGATCATGCTCATTTTTTTTCCCTTTATTGAATCAAGTTCATATACCCTATCTTTAGGCCTAAAGTTCTATTTTCTATGCAGTTTGATCATTGGTAATGCTTTCAAGTGAATTTTTAATTTGATTCATTGTGTCTTTTATTTCTAGGAGTTCTTGTTGGTTTCTTTCATTATCTGTATTTCTTTATTAAAATGGTCTTTCATCTTCTGTATTTGCTCTTTAGATCATTTTTAGTCTATTCAAAGTTTTAATAATTAGTTTAATCAGTTTTTAATAATATTTCTCTGAAATTTCATCCATTTCCATATCTATGGGATCCTTTGCCAGGGAATTGTGATTTTGGAGGGAGATTTGTTTGCCTGTTTTATTTTTTTGTTTTTGTTTGTTTGTTTGGTTTTTGTTTTTTTAAGACAGCATCTCATTAAGTCAGTTAGGGCTTCACAAAGTTGCTGAGGCTGGTTTGGGACTCATTGTTCCTCTTCAACCTCCCAAATCCCTGGAATTACCAGCATGTTTCACCATGTCTAGCTTCTCTCTGTTTTTGATGTATGAGTAGAAAACAGGACTGGAACCTGAGGCTCCCCTCTGGTTGTTTCTCCTTAGGTCTGGTTGTTGGTTTGGGTTTTTGTCTTCCCAATTTTATTTCCACATGTAAAATTGGGAAGACTTACACTTGAGTCTCAAGTATAACTAGGTCATGTGTGGGGTGAAACAGTTACTTGCCTGAGTATTGCTTGGAAACAGAATCTCTACTCTGTGAATTTGAAGTGTCTCAATCACTTTCCAGCCCCTCTTAGTGGAAGGGGGAAGTCAGAAATAGCACGCTAATATCAGAAACAGATAAATGTCTAGTGTCTACTTTGACATTTATGACACTAATTAACATCCATAAAGGAAAGGCGAGGTCAGGATTTAGCATCAGCACTGACAGTGAAAAATCCAAAACTAGAACAGGCATTAAATATCAGGTGCCTACTACATTATCCACCTTATTAATAATCACAACTGACTGGGCTAGAAATTATATAAACTATGGAATTCTATCAGATAATGGGACTACAGTATTTTAAATGAAAATAGAGTAGGAAGGCAGAAGAAAATTTGAGATACTTAAAAGTGAACACAAAAGAGGCAGAAGATAGGTAGTAGATGATAACTGTAAAAAGGGAAGAATTTTAAAAAAGTAATTTCTTAAAAAAATGAAAAAGAGGAAGAGGGAACCAGAAAATTTGGCAATCATTGGGAGAATAGACTGAAGAAAGGCAATAAAAGGAACAAAAACCAAGGTAAGAACAAGCAAATTTAAGATCAAAACAGCTCAAACCAAAGCATAACCTATGTCTCAACTAAGTCAAACCAAGTCAAACACAATAAACAAGTGTAGAAAAGGCATTTAAAATGAAAGTAAAATTATATATAAATATAATATATATACACATATATGTATTCAAACCTATCTGGGCTGTGAGAACACACACAACCACACACACACACACACACACACACACCCTCGCAGAATGGAAAAATGTAAAAAATAATGAAATATAATGAAATCATTTTTTGAAAAATTTTAAAAATTAAAAAATATAAAAAGGGAAATATGGAAAGAAAAGAGTGAAGAAACAAGAGAAAAAACAAAAATCTTAATGAGAAATAAAGGACTTCTTTCCACTGATGTGGTCAAAACTGTTATAGCAGGTATGAATTTTCATTCTTTATGTTTATTTTTGGTTCTTTGATCCTTGGGTCAAGGGCTGGAGTTCATAAGAACAGTGTTTTGTGTTCCTCCCGAGCTGCCAGGACTTGTGGCTAAACCCCAAAGCTGGTTGCAGTAGCTCTCAGTTTTCCATCTCCCAGGACAGGGTAGGGCAGACCAGGGAGTGTTGACAACTTGTATTCTGGGGGTTGGGGGGTGGGGGACATGCAGTGTTCTACATTGCAAGTTCTACTAGTGGGGGTTTATTCTTGTCTGACTTTGGGAACTCTATAGGTGGGTGTTTGAGATTTGATCCACAACCACTATTGCTGGGGATATGCTTCTCTGGGCTGGGTTTCTGGATCTCAGAGACATCCAGTAAATTCCATTTTTAGGCTTTAGGGACTAAACCCCTCAGGTTTCACATTGAATGCTATGAATTGTCACTCTCAGCCCTAGAGTGCAGGCTCTCCTATGTGGTCATTATAGGGGTCTCTCCAGCAGTTCTTATGGGGCTGCAGCATCAAAGGGAGCTCCCTCTCATTAGTATCTGGAGCCTGTATGCCTGAGGCTCAATTTTCTTTGTGCCTATTTTAGTTGCTCTGGCTCAGGCACACTCTGGTCTGCTGACAACTTCCTTTATGAGTTCCTGATCTCCTGTCTTAGCCTGCTGGGTGCAGCATTCATACATGATACCCACACTGGTGATCCTAGTTTTCACTGAACTATCTACCCTTTTGCTGAGCTATTTTATTTGCTTTTCACTGAACCACTTGCTCCACTGAATCTGGGTCTATTAGGATCAGTCTCCC
Organism: Glaucomys volans; assembly: GCA_020662805.1. Lineage (NCBI taxonomy): Eukaryota > Metazoa > Chordata > Mammalia > Rodentia > Sciuridae > Glaucomys > Glaucomys volans. Next base: position 265,779 of record JAJEJO010005619.1, read on the forward strand.
TCTGTATCACACAGGTTCCTCCAAGTCAATTTTTTTTACAAAAAAAATTTTTTAAATTTACTGTGCTTTCCACTGTTTCTGCCTGCATTCCCCTCTCCCCTCAGCAGCCACAATTGCCACAACTGCCCACCAAGCTGGCATAGCTGCAACATATTATTTCTTACATTATGTTTGAAGTTTCTCATTTTCTGGGTCCGTGTGTTTTCTTTTTATTTCCCAGTATTGAATTTCAGTGAGTTCCCTTAGTTGCTCACCTAACTGAAGAGCAACCACTTTGTACTTGCGGTGCTGAGGAACTGCTGGGAAGTGCACCCTTCCTCTAATCCACCATCTCTTCTTCCTGTGTTTCTCCTCCTTTGCATATGAAACATGAATGGCATCAGCTATTCTCAGAGCTCCAGGAGGAACTAAAGACTGTATCAGAACCATCTAGCAGATGCTCAGTTTAACTTCTATCCCATTCCAAAATTCCAAGGGTAGTTCCATGAAGAGTGGACAATATGGGAATAAGAGTGTAGACTCCGAAGCCTGACTGTCCCCAGTCAAACTCCATGGCCACCCTTTGTCAGCTCAGGCCCTTCCATGAGAATCATTTAATCTCTCTCTGCTCCAGTTTTATGATCAGTAAGAAGAAAGAAATGGTATCCACATCATAGTGAAGGCCCCATCAATTGTGTGTAGATTTTACACACACATACACACAGCGTGCTATTCTTGTTTCTCTACATGCTAGAAACCACCTTCCTACACCTCCCCTATAAATCCTCCTCTCCCTTCAATCTGTCATCCCATATTATCTGTTATATATCTCGCTGGAAAATATTTTTCATCTAATATTTGATATTTCTTTCTTTCATTATGTACTGTAATTAGAGGCTACCAGTCTGTGTGAATAATTCTTTATTGAATAAAGCTAGGTTACATTGTACTCTTGGGACCAAATCTGAACTTTGGTACCTTCTCATCAAATCATATTTATTAAGATCTTGTGTTCTCATTGCTATGTTATTTTTAAAAATACTGCAAATACAAAGATTCCACAGCACCAAATCAAGAGGGGCTTAATCAAATAATAATTTAAAATACAAAAAAGGGAAAAGGAAATAACTGTTATGTTGTAGCATTGACCATGGAGATCATTTTATTTTGTAATGCTATGTGATTGGTATATGGTTTGATTAATAAATTGGGGATAATAAATTATGTATTTCTGGATATCTTTTGAGCTTTGTTACTTCTTAAAGGATAAAACCAGGCAAGTCTTTTAATGTCTAATCATCCCAAGTTTTCTTTAAGCTTAAAATTTCAAGTAATGCTTATTTAACAATTATTTAAGATGATCACTTGCATCCAGGTATGGTGACGTGCACCTACAATACAAGTGACTTGGCAGCCAAGGCAAGTGTGTTGTAAGTTCAAGACCAGGCTGAGCAACTTAGCGAGACCCTGTCTCAAGGAAAAAACAAACAAACAAAAAAACCGAGAAGAAAGAAAGGCTTTCTTTCTTTCTTTCTTTCTTTCTTTCTTTCTTTCTTTCTTTCTTTCTTTCTTTCTTTCTCTCTCTCTCTCTCTTTCTTTCTTTCTTTCTTTCTTTCTTTCTCTTTCTTTCTTCTTTCTTTCTCTTTCTTCTTTCTCTCTTCTCTCTCTCTCTCTCTCTCTCCCCTTTTTTATACTACTAAAGGTTGAACTCAGGGGCACTGTACCATTGTGTTACATTACCAGCCCGTGTTACTTTGAGACAACGTCTCTCTATTTTGCTGAAACTGGCTTTAAACTTGAGATCCTCCTGCCTTAGCTTCCTAAATATCTGGGAATACAGGTGTGCACCACTCTGCATGACTGTCATGCTCTTTTGAAGGTTAAAGATTAGGAAGTATCAAAATGCCTTGCTCTTATTAGATAATCCATAAATAGTAGTGCTATTTTTAATATTCCATATGTTAAAGTTTACATAAAATATAATATCAACCTACTTCCTAGAAGGTTTTGTTCATAGTATAATACAGTTATAAAGTACAGCCAGTTTGAAGCAAGTGGAAAAGAATGCCTTTGCAAGGAAAAGGAAATATTCAACAAATAGGAAATATGTATTAAACTTAATCCTTTGCTTAGAGGTAGCCAGGACAAATAAGCAGTTCTTATGAACTCACAGAAGGAAAATTTAATTACAGAGACACTACATCATATTAAAAGAGTGTGGAACAAATTTAGTGAGTAGATTCTTAAATAGAAAGAGAACATACAAAAACCTAGCAATAAATGCATGAGTGACAAATCACAGCAAAGGAAACAATCAAGAGCATGAAGAGACAGGTTACAGAGGGAGAGAGTCTTTGCCACCTGCACCTCTGATGGGGCATTAATCTCCAGGATGTACAACTGACTCAAAAAAACTAAACACCAAAAACCAAACAACCCAATCAATAAATGGACAAAGGAACTAAACAGACACTTCTTAAAAGAAATATAAACAGTCAATGAATATATGAAAAAAATGTTCAAAATTTCTAGCAATGAGGGAAAAGTAAATTAAAACTACATTGAGATTTTTTATCTCACATCAAACAGAATGGCAATTATCAAGAATACAAGTAGCAATAAATGTTTGCAAGGATGTGGGGAAAAAAAGTCTACCCATACATTGTTGGTTGGACCGCAAATTGGTACAACCATTCTGGAAAGCAGTATGGAGCAGTATGGACTTAAAATCAGCATACTACAGTGTTTCAGCCACCTCAATGTTTATAGGAGCTCAAGTCACCATAGTTAAGGCTCAAGTCACCATAGTTAAGCTAGGGAACCAACCTAGGTAACCTTTAACAGATTAATGGATAAAAAACCTGATATATATATATATATTCATATGATATATATATTCATATTCATATATATATATTCAATATATATTCATATTCATATATATATATTCAAACCTGATATATGTATATATTCATATGATATATATATTCATATTCATATATATATTCATATATATATTCATATATATATATGAATGTAGAATATATTCCATAAAGGATTGGAACATAGAATAGAGCCATGTGGAATATAGAATAGAGCCATAAATCCATAAATCATAAATATCATGATTTTATGATATTTACCAGTTGTAAAATATTTTTATGTATAACTTGATTTTTTAATGCATGAAACTGTGTATAGACAAACAATAATTTTGAACATTGTTCTTTCTCAGGCCACAAGGGCTAAAGATAGATATTAAAACTTTGTTGTAGGTTTGCCTTTCATTAGAATCTTCATTTTGATGAAATATGGCAAATTGTACCTGCAGAAGACTTCCTTTCTTAAACATGGAAGGGCTCAGTTTCAATTTGGGACTGACCTTACTTTTTGAAAAAAAAAACAAAAAACAAAAAAACAAAACTAATTTGCTTAGTGCCTTTCCTGCACAATATAATTTAGGAAATTCACCATGTATAAATGTTAGGTCTGAAGAAATATTTCACTGTGCTAGAACATGACCATAAATATCAGGTAAATATTAAAATAGGTGTAAGTTTTATTTATCCCCTCAACATGCATTTATTAGGTACCTATTGTGTTCCATTAACTCATAAACCTGGAAGGGAACATGATAATGAGTAAAGCACAATCAATACTTCAGAAGATATCACAGTCTGACTTAGAAATATTGACAAATAGGTCCTAAACATTTTGACCTACGCCAACTAATGGGCTTTAACCATGATATATGTTTATTGCTGATTTAGCAAATATCTGAACAGGTTAAGTAAGTAGTTCTACAGCCCAACAAGGCAATCAGGGATGTTGATCTGTTCAGCGACCCATATAGCCTTCAGGGATAGTTGTTGGTTGGGTTCTCCAAAAAGCAGTCTCTGAGTTTGATTCTTGTTCACCAAAGGTTTAGTAGAGAATGATTTAGGGATGAATGTTGTGGAAGGGAAGGGAAAAGTAGCTGTATTGGGCAGAGGAGGAAGAATTAGTCTGTCATGAAGGCCCAAGGGCAACCTCAGCGGTTCCAGTTCAGGAGTTTGAAGACTAGATGACCCTTCAAAACTATCTTTCATTGGGATAAAAAAGTTTGGAATTTGGAAATCCTGAGCCTATCAGTCATAGGATATTATCCACCTTAGGAAAGGAATGTGACCAGATGTAGGGGAACTACTGCTCAGAAAATCCCCAAAGGAATTGACAATTGAGGACTATCTGGTGAGGTACCCCCACAATGGAAGTAATGGTCTTGCAATCCTGCAGTGAGATGTGGGTAGCATATCACAGCATTTGTCTCAGAGCCCTGGACTCTGTATTCATCACTTCCTCTATCCTCAGCTTATTAGCCTTTTGTCCTCAAAGGACCTCTTAATTATTATAAGAATCCTACCCAGCATCAAATGTGATGTTTTCCAAAGAAGAGCACATCAAATTAGAGAGAGCAAAAGGGGACTGAATGGACCATCATCTCACACTATTCTCTCTCTTAGCCTAGAGTTATCTATCTGAATTGTTTTGGAAGACTTCTCCCACATTTTACTGGTGAATTACTACCTAATTATTATCAAGGAAGATAGGAGACTGCCCATTGAGTAGGTTGGGTTGGAACTGATTGGTGTCATAGCAGGGTGACCTGTGTGTGGTGGGGATCTGGGGGAGGCTTCCATTCAGAAGAAATGACAAAGAGGGATGCTCATGTGATACCCATTTCAGTATATCTGTTTGGGTTTCTTCCCAAGGTTCTGATTCTGAGGCAAGTTTGAAGGTTAACCTTGTTGAACCTCAGTTTCCTTATTTTAGTTGGAAATAATAGTAAACATGAGTCATTCAGAGGACAGGGAAGATAATGGAATTGAATATATGCTATAAATGTAAGAAATTAGAAAAGTAGTAGGTGTCAGTTGTAAGTCCTATTGATGATCCAACCTCCTGAAATGTTTTATTGCAAATCCGTAAAAACAAGAGGAACTTAATACAGATAGATTCCAATAAAACATACCATTAATTTAAAGACATGATAAAAACACTCCTTAATACTTCTGTGCAATGACCTTTGCCAAGCAAATTTGCTCTGGTTTTCTCCCTGGTTAAATGTTTTCTAAGAATCCCCAAACCTTCTTGATAAATGTCAAATTCCTCACATGAACAGATAGAGGTCCCCTAGTCATGCCCCTCGTTTTCCTCTCTAGCCCTATACCCTCCTACCTGCACTCTTCCACTCACAAAGTCCTGTGTCTGTCCAAGTGCATCATACCATTTCTCACATGCTGCTCTGCCCCAAATGCCCTCTCCACACACACTTACCTTGATATTGCCAGAGAGCCTCTTTCTTCCCCAGCCTCCACTGACCCTCCCTTGGTCCTCCAGATTGGCCTCAGACAATCACTGTCGCAGCACACTCCACACTTCGTCATTTTGATTTTGTATCTTCACGATGACATGCTGATCTCCTTGATGACAGGAACCTTGTCTGATCCATCTCTGTCTACTCTGAGCATGGACCGTGTTCTCAGTAAATGCATGAAATGAAGAGACTTCATGCCACATCTTAATATACTCTGCAGACATTAAATGTTATTTAAAAACAAAGAATCTTCTAATCAGAATGCCTGAGTTTGATCTTAACCTTAGGATTTTTAAGTTGTATAGACAAGTTTTGTAGACTTTTGGCAAATAGCCTTTCTGTTTAATGGAAACTAAACAAAAACTAAAAGTGAAAACTCATGAAAGACCTCAAAAAGCATCAGACACAGAGCAAGTTCTCAATAAATTTGGTCATCATTATTATCACTTGAGGAAGAAATATGAATGGTAAGAATTACAATCCTAGATGTCAAATATTATTTTGAATTATTCTTTGATTTTAAGAATGTATGTGTTCAATATTCCTTATATTACCTGAGCTGCATAATAAAAAGTTAATAAATATTGATTAGTGAGGTGAAGAGGTACACACCTATAATCAAGTGACTCAGGAGGCTGAGTCAGGAGGATCACAAGTTTGAAGCCAGACTCAGCAACTTAGCAAGGACTTATGCAACCCAGTGAGACCCTGTCTCAATATAAAAACTAAGAGGGACTGGGAATGCAGCTTAGCGATAGAGTACCACTGGGTTTGATCCCAGTAACAACAAAAACAACATGAACAAACCCACAACCATTGATTAATAGCAGTTAATCAATATGTAGTGCTTACTGTGTGTCAATCCATGCTTAATGGACATCACATAAGTTAACTATTCAATGCTCATCAATCCTCTGAGGTAATTACCACTATTATTCACATTTTTGTAGATAAGGAAACTGAGGCTTATAGAGTTTAAGCAACTTGTTTGTCATTGGCAGAACTGCTATTCAAGCATAAGCAATATGCTCCACAAGGTTTACTTTACCTCTCTTTACTATTGTACTTATTATAGTATCATGAAAATAGTATTATAGGATGATATTGTAGGATCAGGAAAAATGGTGTGAATGAATGAAATTTATCATCCAAATATGGTCAGAAAAGAATCCATATCTTGGTCTCAAGTCTAGTGCTATTTAAACTTACCAGTCTCTTTCTCTTTCTCTCCCTGTGTCTCTCAACAACATTTTGATTTGCTTGTGCTTTCAATATCCCCACAGATATACCATGAAATAGAAATTATTCCAACAAATATGATGCTAGTACTGTAAAGTTCAATGTGGTTTTCACATATCTGGGTTTAATCATTAAGAATATAGAAATTGGCCAGTTGTAGTAGCGTGTATCTGTAATCCCAGCTGCTCAGGAAGCTGAGGCAGGAGAATAGGGCCAGCCTCAGTAATTTAGCAAGATCCTGACTCAAAAGAGAAATTAAAAAGGACTGGGATGTAGCTCATGGTAGCATACCCCTCGGTTTAATTCCCAGTTCAGAAAAAAAAAGAATCTAGAAATTAGCACATTATCAGACTGCTCTTATGGTCTGAGCCCACTCTATAGCCAAACGAAGCTTTTGCTGGCCCCACTTAAAAGGTTCTTTATGACCCTGGGCCAGAATAATCAGGTGAAATGTTTATATCAGCCAACAACAGTAAAGTCAAAGGAAAAAATTAACACAGTAGGGATCAAAAGTAGAAGAGTAAGTTGATAAAGTAATGACAATAAGGACAAAGAGTAACCATGTGGGGGGAAAGGTGTCACAGAGGTTCACCACCCCTTGTGAGGAGAACACTGAGCCTGCTGGGCTGATTTTTATGTGCTATTTGAGATGTTAGGAAAGATTCCAGCCATTCTAATTTTCCTTAATAGCCTGTTATACATGTATCTTCAAAGAATTCATATAAATTGTATTTTAAAATATTAACAAACCCATTTAGAAGCTGAATGGAAAAGGAGAAGAAACCTTAGAAATCATCTGACTATCATTTTTCTTTGGAAATAAGTCAGACTGGAAAAGCTGAGTCACTTGGTCAATACTTACCCAGTTAAAGCAGCGTACTCTACAGATCATGGTGACTGCATGAAGTGAGATTTCCTCTTCATCCCAAACTTATCATTTTTAATTTTCAAAGATGCCCCATACACTGCTTTGAGAATACCATAATTGGGTAATAAGTCAAAATTCCCATGTACATACCATTCCCAGTCTTGCATGTAAAAATTTTTAATTTATGTAAAATAATTTTGCACCATCATGAACAGAAACTACTTCACAGAGGGCCATCCATTCATGAATGAATGATTGAGTGAACATGATTTCAAGTGCATGATGAAGAGTGGCATCATCACCATAGTTACTTCCTGATTTCTACAAGAGGGCTGCAAAATGTGTGTTCTGAGCACAGAAATCACCAAGAACTGGGCCGGATTTGTCCCTTCAAAATTTTAAGTTTTACCATATAAATAAAGAAGGTTAAATAACTTGATGACATGAACTTACCAATATGATCTAATGAGGACACAGTATCACCAACATAATATTCAGGCAAGAAGAAAAACTGAAAAGTTTAACCGAAATGAACCATAAGAAGGTCACCAAGCAAGTCAAATTGAGAGGTATTCTGCAAAATGAAGTGCATGGAGTCTTAAAATACCAATGTCTTTAAAGTTTTTTTTTAAAAAAAAGAGCAAAAGAAAAAGAAAAAAAAAGCCTTGTAGGACTTTTCTAAGTTATAAGAAATTAAAAGGACATGACAAATGTAATGTGATTCTTGACTGAGTCTAGGTTTAGAATAAAAGTTGTAGGTCATTATTGGGGTAATTGAGAGATCTGAATATTGGAATAATTAGATCTTAATAGATAATGGAATCATACTGACATTTAATTTCCTAAATCTTATCATTGTATTATCATTACATTCAGCTTTCTTGTTCTGAGGGAAAACGTGTTGAAGTATTAAAGAGAAAATAATTCCTACACACACTTCCAATAGAACACTAATCTCCAGAATTCATAAAGAACTCAAAAATCTTGACACCAAGAATACAAATAACCCAGTCAATAAATGGGCGAAGGGAATGAGCAGACACTTCACAGAAGAGGATCTACAAGCAATCAACAGATACATGAAAAAATGTTCAACATCTCTAGTAATAAGAGAAATGCAAATCAAAACTATCCTAAGATATCATCTCACCCCAATTAGAATGTATATTATCAAGAATGTAAGCAACAATAGGTGTTGGCGAGGATGTTGGGGAAAAGGTACACTCAAACATTGCTGGTGGGGTTGCAAATTGGTGCAGCCTCTCTGGAAAGCAGTGTGGAGATTCCTTAGTAAACTCGGAATGGAACCACCATTTGACCCAGCTATCCCATTCCTTGGCCGATACCCAAAGGACTTAAAATTAGCATACTATAATGATGCAGCCACATCAATGTTTATAGCAGCCCAATTCACAATAGCTAGATTGTGGAACCAACCTAGATGCCCTTCAATAGATGAATGGATAAAGAAACCATGGTGTATATATACACAATGGAATATTATTCAGTCATAAAGAATGATAAAATTATGACATTTGCAGATAAATGGATGGAGTGTTGGAGAATATCATGTTAAGTGAGATAAGCCAATCCCATAAAACCAAAGGCGGAATGATTTCTCTGATAAATGGTTGATGACACATAATGCAGGTGGGGGGAGGTAAGGGGAGAATGGAGAAAGGATGGATTGTATAGAGGAAAATGAGGGGTGGGGAGGGGGTGGGGAAGGAAAGATAATAGAATGAGACAAACATCATCACCCTATGTATATGTATGAATACACAAATTGTATGATTCTACTTTGTGTACAACCAGAAAAATGATAGTTGTACTCCATTTGTGTACAATGAACTAAAATAAAACAAAAACAAAGAAACAAAAACCAAAAAAAAAACCACAAACAAAAAAAGAGATCCCACAAGTTAAAGAGCTCAATGCCACAAAACTGCCCTCCTCCCCAGTTTTCACAATTTATTAGAATGGCTCAAGCAACTCAGAAAATCACCTTCTTCATATTTATTGGCTTATTATTAAGAGATTCAACTCAGAAATAGCCAAGTTGAAAAGAAAAGACATAGGAAGAGGAATGGGTGGGGAGCTGTAGAGTTCCCATGTACTTTCTGGACACCCCACCCTCCCAGTAAAGCTCTCCAAAGATTCTTGTTCCACAGTGGTTTTTAAGTTAGCTCATTTTAGCTATACATAATATTAGAGTTCATTTTGATATAATTATGTATGTATGGAATATAATTTGCTCTAATTTAGTCTCCAGTGTTTTACCTTTCCCTCCTGTCCTCCTCTGCTTTTGTCCATTTCCTCTACTCTACTGATCTTCCTTCTATTTATTTAGAGTTTTTTTCAATTGGAGCTTTGTAGATATACATAATGTTCAGGTTCACTGTGGTATATTCATATATGCACATAGCGAAATTTGGTCAGAATCATTCCACTGTTCTTCCCTTTTCCCATCCCTCCTCCTCCCCCCTTAATCCCCTTCCTTTACTTCCCTGATTTCTATTTTCATTGAATTTCCTTCCACACTTTTCCTTTTTTCCCCTTTATTTTTGTCTATCTTCTGCATATCAGAAAAAAATTTGACCCTTGACTTTCTAGTTCTGAATTATTTCACTTAAGATGATATTCTTCAGTTCCATCCATTTTATCAACAAATACCATAATTTCATTCTTCTTTATCGCTGAGTAATATTCCACTGTATGTGTGTGTGTGTGTGTGTGTGTGTGTGTGTGTGTCTGTGTGTATACAAATTGTCTATATCCACTTTCTGTATCCATTTTCTATATCCATTCATCTGTTGAAGGGCACTTAGGTTGGTTCTATAGGTTGACTCTTGTTAATTAGGCCATTGTAAACATTGATGTGGCTATGTCACTATAGTATGCTGATTTTTGAAATTTGGATATACACCAAGGAGTGGGATAGCTGTGTCATATGCTGGTTCCATTCCTAGTTTTTCGAGGAATCTCCATACTGCTTTACAGAGTGTTTGCACTAAAATTCAGTCCCACTAACAATGGATGAGTGTACCTTTTCCCCACATTCTAACATTTATTATTTGTATTCTTGATAATTGCCATTCTGAATGGAGTGAGATGAAATCTCAACGTAGTTTTGATTTACATTTCCCTGATTGCTAGGAATATTGAACATTTTTTCATGTATTTATTGACCATTTGTATTTTTTCTTTTGAAAAGTACCTATTTAGTTCTTTTATTCATTTAGTAGTTATTTGGTGTTTTTAGTGTTAAGATTTTGACTTCAGGAATGGTTCATCTGGCACATTAATTCCAAAGGTGGTAAAGAATGTCAGACCGTGGTTGTGAGGCAAGGGAGATATGAGCCTTTTATCAGAGAGTTTTTTAAAGTATGAAGTAGTTTGGGCACCTGTGTATTAATGGGGATGTGTGCATGAGACATAAGAGGGCAACTCTGCTTTCTGTTCTCAGCAAACTCTGGCTCTCAGACTCCTTGTGGAGGATGGAGGACACATTTTCCAACAGACCCATCTTGACCGTCATGAGAGGGCTAGGATTCCAGGATTCTATGACGGGGTGCTCTGGACAACTCGAAGGCTCTGAAAGAACATTTACTCTAGGTCTCCATACTCATTTCCTCCATTTCAACTACAGACCTTCTCACTGGCCCAGGCAAGGCACCCCCCCCCACACACACACACACAAAATCAGCCAGCGTAGGCCAGGAATGCAGAGGCAAGTTCTTAGTGCTTTGTCATCCTCATTTATAAGGGTCAAATCATCCTGGAGAAGGAATGCATTTAAAGCCAGGAAGATGCTGAATATGATTACTATAACTTCTAAAATATTAAATACAAAATTAATTTAAAAATTTATTAGAAGAAACTAATAGTATTGTGAGGTAAATTATAGGATAAGGTTTGAAATATATATATTTATATATGAATTTATATATGAATATATATAAATTAAAATACATATATATATATATATATTATTTATATATTATATATATATATATATATATATATATATATATATATATATATATATGGTCTACAAATACCATGTGTGGGGATGTACTCACAGGATATGTGTTAGTGAATCTCAGTGAGTATAACGTGATAGTGTTACACTAGAATTTTAGGTTATTAGTCAACCCACGCTGACTGACTTGATCCATATCAGGTTATTTCCTTGCAGATGGCTTCCATTTTTCAGAAATTAATGGCAATAGAATATACTATTGTGAATGATGAGTTTCCCAAGATAACTTTCATGTTACTTGGCCAATTGGACACCCCGCCTTGGCCCTGTTGAGCTTATTACTGTTCATTCAGACATCTGAAAATCTCTTGACAATTCCCCTTCATACCAAATGGAGCCAGCACTTTCAAATGGATCTCATTAGACTCCTTATAAAACCACTACATGCTAGAAAGAGTTTCCATCCCAGAAGGGTTTCTGCATTCGAACTTATCAAACCTCTCTGTACAGTTCTTTTCCTGATTAGCAATTTGTCCTCCTAAGAGCTTTAAAGATACACCTTTATATCTCTGTAATTTCATTCCTTTCCCATTTTTCCTTTATCAGCACATTCAAATGTATTTCCCTCTTATCTTGGATCTGTCACTCAGCATATGTCAGCTTCAAGAGTGCTGGACTATAGCAGCAACTGTCAGTAATGTTTCAGGGAAAAGAAAGGAAAGAAAAAGTCAGAATGCATACATCAGATCTCAGAACACTGCCCACCTTCATAATAACATCCTAATATGTTCTTCTAAATTTATTCTATCAGACAACCAAATGCCAATCTGCACTCTTGTCTAGAAAAAGCAAAGACATTTTCTTTGACTATATATTATCAAATATCATGCCTAATCTATCTATGTCATCTTTTCCCTTTTATATGCTAAAGCTTTTATTTAAGGCTCTTTTCTTTCTGATCTCCTCTCCTCTGCACCTCATATACTCAGCCCCACGTTTGTTCTGTGAAGTCTTTCTTACAATCCCTTCTTTCTGCCCAACATAGCCACCCCTCCACCCCTCTCCCTTTTATTCTCTTAGCTAATCTTGGTCACCGGCCCTTCTGCAAGTTTCTGGTTCTGGTTATGCATCTGTCTTCAACAGTTAAACGCAACCCCTCTGTAGGCAGAAACTGCAACTTATCTGGGTCTAGCTCTCATGGAAATAGCCCAAATTACTGACCCATAGATACTTGCCTGCTAAATCAATAGCTGGATTGGTAGACAGGTTGGTGGATGGTTGGATGCATGAATACAGTCATAAATGCCTCTGAGCAATGTCATTAGGCCACTGGGGGAGCATTGTGTGAACATCATGGTATATACTTAAATGAACCTATGGGAAAGCCTATGGGCTTCACAACTGTCCAGCAGGTTACTGCTCTGATTAGGGTAGGTAATTATCACACAATGGTGTTTGTATATCTATGCATAGAAAGGTAGGGCAAAGATACTGTATAAAACAGGAAAAATAGTACACTGGTATAGGGCACTTACATGAAGCGGGCTTGTTAAAATGGAACTTACGCTGCGTGAGTGGGCAGTGAGTGAATATGACAAAATATGACATTACTATATACTACTGTAGACTTTATAAACATTGTGCAGTGAAGCTACATTAGATTTACAAAAAAAAAAATGTTTTTCATCCTTAAGTAATAAATTCACCTTAGCTTACTTGGTAAACTTTTTAAAAACTTTTGACTCTTTTATATACCACTTAATATACAAGAAAAACTACATTTTACAGATGTACAAAAGATTTTTCTTTATATCTTTATATGTACTTTTTTGTTCTGATTTTTAAACTTTTTAATTAAAATTTAGATAGAAACACATACATTGGTCTAGGCCTACAGTGAGTCAGAGTCATCAAGATTACTTCCTTCCACCTCCACATCTTGTTCTACCAGGACTTTAGGGCAATGACGTGCATGGCACTATCATGTCCTATTGTAACAAGATTTTCTTCTGAATCCCTCAGAGGGATGGTTAGATGATTAGCTTGTTTTCCTTAATAAGTATAAGAATGTACTCAAAATATAAAAGTATAGGAAATACAGAAACCAGCAATAGAAATCTATTATCAAGTATGTGCTGTACATATTATATGTAATGTACTTTTATGAAACTGGCAATTTATTAGGTTTGCTTATACTGGCATTACCACAAACAGATGAACAACCAATTGTACTAAAGTGTTGCGATGGTCATCACTAAGCAACAGGGATTTTTCAGCTCCATTTTAATCTCATGGGACTAACCTTAGTATATGAGGTCCTTTGTTGAATGCAACGTTGCCTTTCAGTACAGGATTGTAACTGGGTTGCCTTCTGTAGGAATGTGGGAAGACAATTGTGCATAGCGGATACTTATAAAAAGATTCTTGCATTGAATTGACATTCCAAATATGAGAAAAGTAAATCAAACAAAAATATGATTCTTGAAAAATCATCTTGTAGGTGATTTAAGTAGAAGGTGGAACCTAAAAATAATAATGTACAAGTTGAGCAGAAAAAAACCCAGAAATCAGAGAATTTTAGAATAGCTATTTACATTTCATCTAGAGGAAAGGAAATTCAACTTTAGTTCCGTAGAATACAATGAACATTTCTAAAATCTCGATGTGACTAAAAATAGGACTTTCTGTTGTTTAATGATCAGTTTTAAAGAAAACCTAAATAAATGTTGAATCATTATAACATTTGATTACTTAACTGATAGTTTTCCTCCCCTTTTCTTGCAATGTATTTTAAGTCAGTAAAAGTTGGGTAGAAGTTCTCAATGTACTACTAAGTGGCTGGGTGACTAAAACTGTCGAATGCAAAGACTCAGAGGTTAGGTGCTTACTGAGTGTCTGTCACACACCAGGCAACATATTCACTCATTGATCCTCACAACCACCTGATGCGTCATATGTTTCCCTTACATTACAGATGATAAAGCTAAAGTAGAGTGATGGAAATCTTGGCCATGGTTACCAAGCTACTGAATTAGTTTCCTCTTGCTACTTTAACAAATTACCACAAACTTGGTGGTTAAAAACCTCACGAATTTATTATCTTACAGTTCTGCAGATCAAAAGGCTGCAATCAATTTTCACAGACCAAAGTCAGGATCTTGGCAGGGCCGGTTCATTCTGGAGACTCAAGGAAAGAGTCTGTCTCCTTTCCTTTTCTAATTTCTAGCTACCTACATGCATGGTACATAATTCCTTTCTTGCATCACTCCTACCTCCTGCTTACATTATTATAACCTCCTTCTTCCTGCTCTGTGTTAAATTTCTCTGTTTTCTTCTTATTCTGTTTACATTTAGGGCGCATTCTGATAACCCAGAAGTCTTGTTTGTCAAGATCCACAATTACACGTTTTAGTCAGTTTTCTCTTGCTATAGTAAAATACCTGAGTTTGGGTACTTTATAAACTGAAGGGGTTTATTTAGCCTACAGTTCTGGATATTCAAAAGCATGTTGTCAGCATCTACTTGGCTCCATGAGGGCCTCTGACTTTTTCACAACCTGGAGGATGCATTATGGGAACAAGTAGGATAGGCAACATCATGGTGAAGTAAGAAGTAAGAGATTCAGGAGTCAGTTATTCTCTTTTTATGACAATGAGTCTCTCAAGAACTGTCCAGAGTTCCTCAAGAACTGCATTAATCCCTCCCCTGGGGGATGCCCCAGTGATTGAATGGCCTTCCACTAGGCCCATCCTTTTTTTTCTTTTAAGAGGAAAGGTTTACTTTGGCCCATAGCTTCAGGGGGTTTTAGTACATGAGTTGTACTCCCTTTCCTTTTGGGTGGTGAGGAAACCCATCATGGTGGCAGCATTCACCTCATGGTCCAGGTAAACAGGAGAGAGTTATAGGAAGGGGACAGGCTTCAGTACCTCCACATCCCCTTCAAGGGCACATCTCAAATGACCTGAAGACCACTTACTAGTTTCTACCTCTTTTTTTTTCTCACTTCACAACTTTTTATTGGTGCACTATATTTAAAAACAAGCTGGAATTT
Organism: Glaucomys volans; assembly: GCA_020662805.1. Classification (NCBI taxonomy): domain Eukaryota; kingdom Metazoa; phylum Chordata; class Mammalia; order Rodentia; family Sciuridae; genus Glaucomys; species Glaucomys volans. The sequence goes on from JAJEJO010005619.1 coordinate 281,254, forward strand.
GTGGTTACATATTCATACATGCACACAAGTTCTACTTCCTCAGTATTGCCACACTGATAGCCATGATTCCAGCACATGAATCTGTGGAGGGTGGATTCCAACCATATGCAATCCATAGCCACACTTGTAAAGCCCCCTTTATAAGGTGACAGGTACGGGTTCCAGCAAGTAAGATCTGGGTATGCTTGGAGACCACCATTTGATTCCCATGGCTGCTTAGTGCTAGGGCTTAGATTCAGCTCTGGGTGTTCTGGAACCATAGATAGTAGATATTTCCCTAGGATGCCACACTGACTCTCTGCTAATGGTGTATGGATTACAAGAAGTGTAAGAATGAGGACCAGATCAACACAGGCTAATGAAAAGCAAGGTAATGTGCTTCATGTAACCCAAAGGCAAGAACATAATAGAACCTCAGAAAGGATCTGAATCCATTTGTGAGAAACCCTTAGGTGTATACTGACTTCCAGGTATTTCTGAAGGTCTTATCTAATCCTTTTCTCTCTGCAGCTCATGTTTCTGATCTCTGCAGTACATGTGGCAAAAAAAGAAAAAAAAATCATACCTTAAATTCATTTCTAAAGTTCTTCCATTCTTCTCATGAGACAGACATCATTACCCAATGTACATGTATAATTACACGAATCGTATGAATCTATATCATGCACAACCATAGAAACAAAAGTTGTACACCCTTTGTGTACAATGAATCAAAATGCAGTCTGTAAAAATAAAAAATAATAATTTAAACAAATTCATATCTAGCCACACATAAAACTAAAATCTGTCTTTTTCCTTGTATCCTTCTCTTATAAGTGACCACTTGGTCAACTTGACTAAGCCTGAGGGCTGGGTCACTTTGTATAAACATGGTTTGTGGGTAAAGTAGGATGAGAGATCAGTCCAATGAGCCATTAACAAGATTTTTAATTGAGACTTTGAATGCTGAACCCAACACCCAAAAGAAATTTCCCCAAATTCTACCTGCAGAACCTGCTGAAGGCAGGGACTGTATAAACCACTTTGTTTTGAAACTCAGAGGAGATGTGGAAGCATTTACTTCATCTAGCTCTACTAGAAATGTGAGTAAAAGCATGAGCACAACAGCTCCCCATATAGGAAGGGAGAGATCCCAAGAGGGTTTGATTGGTTACTTCCACAGCAGAGGTGAAGTCACTCCCTACTGCCCACCATCCTCCCCACTCCTGCCCCTTTCTCTTTTCCCTTCCCTCTTACATGCCTGCTTCCTTCCTCATTTGCTCATTTGTGGGCCCATTGGTAGAAAACAAGATATGAAACTAAAGGCTTCATATCAGCATTCAGGTTGTGCCTGCATCCTCCATGCGGAGACAGTGCTCTGCCTGGGAGCTCTGGTGGTCAGCAAGGCATACAGCAGAGTGTGTGTATCAGCCAGGACAGGACAGCTGTGATTACCAAAAAATGTTAGAATCAGGGTACATACTCAGGGCTTAAAAACAGCCTGGGGAATCATGATCCTAAAAATTGATAAAATAGGCATCAGACATTCTTGGTTAGGGATTGGGGACTTAAATAATGCTTTCAACCTATGTAGCCATGGGGAATAAGGATAGAAACATTTAAAAGGAGAGCATTAGGTGGAGCAGTTTATCAAATGGCATCTATAGATAAAGCTAATACGTAATAACAGAAACTAAGAATAACAAAGCAACCATTATCACTGTCAAGCAATGAGAGGTAACTGATGAATGCCTACTCAGCTTCAAAGATACTCCCATTCTGAGTGCTAAACAAGTCAGATGTTCACAAGCTTAAACATGGACATTACATGGAAATATAGTTAAAATAAAAATTATCTACAACTATATTAAGCATAAAAGGGCAGTGGATCCTTGTGAAAGTCTATAAAATCTGGAGTCAGATGGGCTCTGAACACTTCTCTCTTGTTTTCTATCTGTAGGACTTTGGGAAATATATTTTGCATTTGGAAACCTCAATTTTGATGTAATACTTACCTTATAGGGATATTCAAAGCACTCAGTGAACAAATGTAAGGTTCTGTACTGTGTTAGTCCATTTGTGTTACTATAATGAAATACCTGAGCCTGAGTATTTGCAGAAAAAAGAGATTTGCTGAATGTGATGGCACATGACTATAATCTCAGCTCCATGGAAACCTGAAGCAGGAGGTTTGCAAGTCTGAGGGTAGGCTGGGTACCTTAGACCCTGTGTCAACATAAAATTTTTTAAAAGGATTCAGGACATAGTTTAGTGGCAGAGTGTTTTCTGAGCATGGTCAAGGTCCTGGGTTTAATGCACATTAAAACACGTATAAACACACACACACAAGGTTTTATTTTGTCTCATCATTCTGGTCCAGGATCAGGGGTCCGTATCTGGTGATGGCCTTCTTATTAGCATATTGGCAGAGTGACAGAGTTACAAATCAGTACAGGGCCTAACATGCCGTGTGTGTGTGTGTGTGTGTGTGTGTGTGTGTGTTGTCTATGCTCCGCTCTGGTCTCTGTTCCTATGAAGCCACAAGATTCAATCATGGGGGCTCCACCGTAGTGACCTTAAGTAACCCTAATAACTTCTCAATGATCCCACCTCTAAACACCATAGTTGAACTTAGTTTCCAACCTCTTCATAACTTACAATGGGGATTCAATGTCAACACTTGAACCCTTGAGAGACACATTCAAGCCATATCCAAACCATCATGGACACACAGTACGCATTCACCAAAATACTTTCAGTCCTCCATACTACCTCAGTCAGGTTTACTTAGACTCTACTCTTGTCACTCCAAACAGTGGACCTGGATAGTCAACTACCAGTAATCTGCCTATTCCAGGCTGAACTCCAATTCCCTTCACATTTATTACTCAAAAAGAAAGTTGTGCGAACATCACATCCTTTTTCTATTTTCTGGTTCTTTTTTATTTAATTTTTAAATTTTTTCTAATTAGTTGTACATGACAGTAGAATGCATTTATGCATTTTGATAGTTCATACATAAATGGAGTATAATTTCTCATTTTTCTCATTGTACATTTTGTAGGATCACATTGGTCATGTAGCCGTAAAAGTGCATGAGATAATAAAGTCTGTTTCACTCTACTATCCTTCCTAACCCCATACCCTTTCCCCTCCCTTCACTCCCCTCTACTTTATCTAAAGTAACTCTATTCTTCCCTAGTGATCCCACTATTGTGAATTAACATCTGCATATCAGAGAAAACATTTGGCTTTTGGTTCTTTGGGTTTGACTTATTTCGTTTAGCAGGATATTCTCGAACTTCATCCATTTACCAGCAAATGCCATAATATCATTCTTCTTTAAAGCTGAATAATATTCCACATGTATATATACACACCACATTTTCTTTCTCCTTTCTTCCATTGAAGGCCATCTAGGTTGTTCCATAGTTTAGCTATTGTGAGTTGAGCTGCTATAAACATGGATGTGACTAAGTCACTATAGTATGCTAATTTTAAGTCCTTTGAGTATAAACTGAGGAGTGGGATAGGTAGGTCAAATAGTGGTTCCAACCCAAGTTTTCTGAGGAATCTTCATACTGCTTTCCATATTGGTTACACCAATTTGCTTTCCTGGGCTGGGGATATAGCTCAGCTGGTAGAGTGCTTGCCTCACAAGCACAAGGCCCTGGGTTCATTCCCCAGCACTGCAAAAAAAAAAAAAAAAAAAAATTTGCATTCCCACCAGCAATGTTTGAGTGTACCTTTTTCTAACATCCTCAACAACATTTATTGTTGCTTGTATTCTTGATGATTACAATTCTGAACTATACTACAGAGCTATAGTAATAGAAATGGCATGGTACTGGCACTAAAACAGATGCATAGACCAATGGTACAGAATAGAAGACACAGAGACAAACCCACATACATACAGGTATCTCATTTAGACAAAGGTGCCAAAAACATTCACTGGAGAAAAGATAGCATATTCAACAGATGGTGCTGGGAAAATGGAAAGCCACATGTAACAAAATGATATTAAACCCTTATCTCTCACCCTGCACAAAACTCAACTCTGAGTGGATCAAAGAATTAGGCACTAGAACAGAGACCCTGCACCTACTAGAAGAAAAAGCCCAACTCTTTACCATGTTGGACTAGAATCTGACTTCTCTAACAAGATACCTAAAGCAAAGAAAGTTAAATCAAGAATTGCTAAATGGGGTGGATTCAAACTAAAAATCTTCTTCTCAACAAAAGAAATAATACTGTGAAAAGAGAGCCTACAGATTGGGAGAAAATCTTTACCACATGCATCTCAGATAAAGCATTAATCTCTAGGATATATAAAAATCAAAATATATATCAAAAAACTTCATACCAAAAAAAAAAAAACCCAATCAATAAATGGGCTAAAGAACTGAACCAACACTTCATAGAGGAAAATATACATTCGATCACCAAATATATGAAAAAATGTTCAACATCTCTAGCAATTAGAGAAATGCAAATCAAAACTACTCTAAAATTCATCTCACTCCAATCAGAGTGGCGATTAACATCACATTCTTAATGCAAATCTCTGCACTGTCAATCTGTTCTACAAGTTACTGACCTGTTTCTTCAAATTATTTTCAGGAGGTGAGGCTCTTTGACAAGCTTTAAAATGTAGATGGAAGTTCTGCATTCCAGAAAAGAAAAGCATTCAAGAGGCTCAGGCTTAATTCAAGCCATCACAGGTGGCTCAGGCCAGGACCATAAGGAACTTGTATTTTCTGTCCCATAGAGTGACCTGGAGGAGCCCATAATGAGACAAAGCGTGGGTAGAGAGAATCTGTTTCTAAGGAGGCCATCCACTAGGAGCATGGGCATTGAAAACCACAGCAGATTAGTGCAAATGTAGACAGGCAAGTGTGGGTGGAAGGAAAGGCCAAGACGTGGCTGAAAAGGAGAGACAGCTGAGTGATATCTTCCAACAAGCCTGGTGGAGTCGCAGGCATGCAGTCATGAAGCAAGTTTTGAGCATACTCTAAAAAGCAAAAAGTGTTTTCTGTAGTTAATGAACCCAGTTCAGATCTTTACTAAAATTGTTATCGTAATATCTGAAACCAGTATGCAGTAAATTATATTTTATTGGGCAAATTTATTTACATGATAATAGTACATAGCACTTATTTAATATTCACTATGCTTTGTACTGTATAATAATAAATTCATATATATTAGAAAATAAAGAATAAATGTGGACAGAAATGATATATTAGAAAAGCATTAAAATTGACAAATTGGCTTCTTTGAAAAGTAAGCAATCCAAACTTACAGAGACTCTTATAAACTGGATTAAACAAAACAGAAGACTATAAGTATACAACGTTTGAAATATGAAGTGTAGGGAAAGCAGATATCAGAGATATTGGGAAATAAAAAGAATCCTTAAAAGTATTTTCAAGACTAAATGATACACTTGAAAATTTGAAAGAAATAAATGGTTTTCTAATAAAATGTGACCAAAAGACACTGTACAATACAACACAAGTAACTGACAAAATTGAGATAGTTTTCAAAGATCTGCTATGGCTGTGTATGTATAAACAATAACCATAAAGAATGAAATGATGACATTTGCTGTTAAACGGATGGAGCTGGAGAACATCATGCTACGTGAAATAAGCAAAATTCAGAAAATCAAGGGTTGAATGTTTTCTCTCACATATGGAAGCTAGACCAAAATAAAGGGGAAAAGGGGGACAGATTCCATGACAATAGAAGACAGATCAGTGGAATAGAAGAAGGGGACAGAAGGGCAAGGAGGAGGAACGGTGGAAGGAAATGGACCCAACTGTCCTATGTGTGTGTGTGTGTATATATATATATATATATAAATACCACAGTGAATTCCACCTTTTTAAGTATTTTTTATTTGATCTAACTAGTTATACGGAACAGTAGAAAGAGAATTTTGACACACCATACATAAATGGAGTATAACTTCTCATTCTTCTGGTTGTACATGATGCAGAGTCACAGGTCATGTATTATGCACATACGGTAATGATGTCTCATTCATTCTATCATCGCTACTCCCATGCCCCCTCCCCTCTCTTCACTCCCCTCTGTCTAGTCCAAATTACCTCTATTCTCTGCCCCTTACTGTGAATTAACATTCACATATCAGAGAAAACATTCAGCCTTTGGTTCTTTGGGATTGGCTTATTTCACTTAGCATGGTATTTTACAGGTTCATCCATTTACTGGCAAATACCATAATTTCATTCTTCTTTAAGTCTGAGTAATCTTCCACAGTTTCTTTATCCATTCATCTGTTGAAGGGCACCTAGGTTGGTTCCATAGTTTAGCTATTGTGAGTTGAGCTGCTATAAATATTAATGTGGCTGCATCACTGTAATATGCTTTCACCTTTATGTATATCTATAAAGCACTAATTTAAAATATAAATAAATAGAAGCCTGGGAGAGTAGAGAAAATGGAATAGGGGAAGGGGAAGTGGAGGGAAAAGGGAAGTATTGAGCACTGAATTGGAGCAAATTATATTCCATGATTATATGATTAAGTCAGAATAAACCCCAAAATTTTGTATGTTAATAAGACACTAGTAAGAAAATAATTTACAAACAGATCTACAAGTCAAATGCTAAATATAGCTGGTTGACACCAGTTAGTGGAGCTGATTCTCCACATTTCTTTCCACTCCCAAATTCAAGAAGTGATTAAGAAAATCACTTTAGTAAGCTTAAAATTAGGGAAGATTGCCAGGTGGGTTACACACCTATAATCTCAGTGACTCCTGAAACTGAGGCAGAAGGCTTGCAAGTTCAAGTTCAGCCTGAATAACTTATGGAGATCCTGTCTCAGAGTAAAATAAAAAGGAATGCAGAAGTAGCTCAGTGGTAGAGTACTTGCATGTGCAAAATTGTGGGTTCAATCTCCAACATGCACATATGCACGCGCGCGCACACACACACACACAAAAAAAAAAAGTCAAGGAGGAAATATTTATATTATGGGCATTATGGGAATGTTGAACCCAGTAAATGCTACAAATCAGCAATTCCCCATCCCAGGCAATTCTTAGACATTTTCCAGTATACCACTAATTGCAACTCTTGAGAAATGCCCAGGACAGCTGATTTGACTCATTTTTTTTTTTCTTGTGATACTTGGGAGTGAACCCAGGAACAATTTACCACTGAGCTACAATCCTAAACCCTTTAAATTTTATTTTAAGACAGGGCTTTTCTAAGTTGCTGAGGCTGACCTTCAACTTGAGAACCTCCGGCCTTAGCCTCCCCAGATTCTGGGATTATAGGTGTGTGCAAGTACCCTAAGCAAAATGGCTCAAATATTTGGAGATTAATAGTCATTTAAGTAAATTGTAAATGTTCAGGGGTGGAGGATGCCCATGCATTATCCTGATACCAAACAAATCATGTGCAGGAAGCTGTAGAACAATCTTTTTCTTACATAGTAATATATATTTTAAAAAAAGCAAAGACAACTCTACAGTTTATTTTAGACAAATATACCATAGTCAAATTAGGATAACTATAATTTTATAGTAGAAAATCCAGTAATTCATAATATTAATAGTTGAACAAATGTGCACTCTGTTCTCAGGTAATTGAGCTGGCCAGATAAGAAATTAAGTAAAGATAATATTAAAAAAGAAATACTATGTATTCTATGATAATGGGAAACTGGGAAGAAATTCTGAACTCTGTTCCCTGAAGGTCTTAAGTTGCCACTTACTACTCATCCAGGCACCCATCTATTTAATCATAGACATCAACAACAGGTGAATGGCTCGCTCAGTTTCACTTTGTATCCACATGTGGTCCATATCTTAGAGTATTTCCACTAACCTAAGCTTGAGACAATTATTTATATGAGAAAAGGAGACAGACAAAAAGCATAAAATAAATACTCACAGAAGAAGGGATAGACAGCAAGTGTCAGAAAGAGGAAATGAAGGAAGGAGATAACGAGGACTAGGGTAGAGAAATAGAAGAAAAAGAAAAAGTGAAGGACTGGGAAAGGAAAGATAAAGAGAGGAAGGCAGAATGGAGAGAAAGAAATGGAAAATTGCATGCAGTCTTTCTCTTTTTTAATTAGGGACTTCAGATAATTTATTTTTATTTGTTCTTTTTAGATATACATGACAGTAGAGTATATTTTGACATATTAAACATGCATGGAGTAAAACTTATTCTAATTAAGATCCCATGCTTATGGTTGTACATGATGTGGAATTTCACTAGTGGTGTATTTATATATGAACACGGGAAAGTTATGTCTGATTCCTTCTACTGTCCTTCCTATTCCCATCTCTTATCCCTTCCTTTCACTCCCCTTTGTCTAATCCACTGAATTTCTACTCTTCCCTCCCTGGCCCCCGGTTGTGTGTTAGTATTCACATATCAGAAAGAACATTTGACCTTTGGTTTTGATGGACTGGCTTATTTCACAAAGCATAATAGTCTCCAGATCCATTCATTCATTGGCAAAAAAGTCATTCTTTTTTATTGCTAAGTAATATTCCACTGTGTGTGTTTATGTATGTACATAACATTTTATTTATCCATTCGTCTGTTGAAGGGTACCTAATTTGGTGCCATAGCTTGACTATTGTGAGTTGTGATGCTAAAAACAATATGGCTGTGTCACTGAAGTGTGCTGTTTTTTCAGTTCTTTGTGCATATTCTGAGGAGTGACTGAGTCAAATGGTGGTTCCATTCCATGTTTACTTAGGAATCTCCATACTGCCTTCCAGAGTGGTTGCACCAATTTGCAATCTCACCAGCAATGTATGAGTGTACCTTTTCCCCCACAACCTTGTCAACATGTATTATTACTTTTACTCTTAATAATTGTCATCCTGACTGGAGTGAGATGAATGTTATTTTGAAACTCTAGCCAAAGCAATTAGGCAAAAGAAAGAAATTAAAAGGAATAGGAAAAGAACTCAAACTGTCCCTATTTCCCAGTGACATGATTCTATGTTTAGAAGACCCAAAAACCTCCACCAAGAAACTTCTAGAATTCATAAGCAATTTCAAAAAAGTAGTAGGATATAAAATTAGTACCCATAGATGAATCACATTTCTACATACTAGTGATGAATCACTTGAAAGGGAAATTAGGGAAACTATCCTATTAACAATAGCCTCGTAAAAAAGTCATACACTTGGGAACCAATCTAAAAAAGAGGTGAAAGACCTCAGAAAGCTACAGAACACTAAAGAAAGAAATCGAAGGAGAACTTAGAAGATAGAAAGACCTCCTATGTTCTTGGATAGACAGAACCAATATTGTCAAAATGGCCATACTACCCAAACTGTTATATAGATTTAAAGCAATTCCTATTAAGTTTCCAATGACATTCTTCATAGAAATAGAAAAAGCAGTCATAGTATTCATTTGGAAAAATAAGAGGTCCAGTATTGCCAAAGCAATCCTTAGCAAGAAAAGTGAAGCAATGGGCATCACAATACCAGACCTAAAATTACACTACAGAGCTATGGTAACAAAAACAGCATGATATTGGTACCAAAACAGACATGAAGACCAATGGAACAGAAACAAACCCCCAAAAATAGTTGTTGTATGCTTGACAAAGGAATTATAAACATATATCAGAGTAAAGATAGCCTCTTCAACAAATGCTGTCAGGAAAACTGAAAATGTATATGTTGCAGAATGCAATTGAACCTCTTCAACAAATGGTGCTGGGAAAACTGGAAATGCATATGTTGCAGAATGCAATTGAACCCCTATCTCTCATCCTGCACAAAACTCACCTCAACGTGAATCAAGGACCTTGGCATTAGATCAGAGACCTTGTGCCTAGTAGAAGAAAAAGTTGGCCCAACTTTCCATCATGTCAGTTTGAAAACCATTTTCCCCAATAAGACTTCTAAAGTACATGAAGTAAAATCAAGAATCCATAAATAGGATGGTATAAAATTAAAAGCTTCTTCACAGCCAAGGAAATAATCAAGAGCATGAGCAGAGCATACAGAATGGGAGAAAATTAATGGGAGCATTAATATCCAGGATATATAAAGAATTCAAAAAACACTTAAAATATAAATAAAACAACCCCACCAAAAAATGAGCTAAGGAACTGAACAGACACTTCTCAGAAGAAGAAATCCATGTACTTTCCTTTCTTTCTCCTAGTGAAAACACTTTGAAAGGAGCAGAATTTGGGGGGTTCCTTGGCAAATAGTGCCTTCTTTCCATTGAAATTTGTCCATTAAAACACAAAGCTCTGGCTAAGCCCAGGTTTTAGCAGAAAGGAAGCAGATTTTGAAGGGATGGGGAAAGAACAAACTGCAGCAGATACTGGTGGGGTGGCCCAGTCCATGCCAAATCTATCCAGGCCACAGAGTCTCATGTGCTGGGCAGCTTGTGGATTGTGCCACTGTGCCTCTGAATGCAGCTGGTATGTGTCCCAGGGAGATCTGAAAGGGAACAGGGCCAGCCTCTTGAAAATAGTTAGCACCTTTCAGCTGGCCAAGCCCTCTGATGGGGCCTAGAAGCCAAGGCTAAATGCCTTTTTTGAAACCAAGGAGGTCCAAACTAAAAGAAGAGTGCCAAAAGGAAGGGAGATTGTCTCTTGGTTTTTGTTTATTCTACTCATTTTACAGAGAAGACACTAGCATTGTTGACACTACCCAGGCAGTGTTAGTGGTTTGGCCCGTATTACTCTAACCTCATCCTAAGATGTTATCAGCCCAGCAGGAAGGACAGAAGGAGGAAAAGGAAGGAAAGGAGTGGCAGTAAGTTATTGGTAGTGGTGGGATAGAAGTAAGAAAATGTCAAGTTATGGCTGTGGTTATTGAAAAGCATTCATCCAAACACATTTTGGTAAACACCCTGGCCACTGGGTAATGAAAAAATAGAAGTGTGATGAAAGCTATCATATGTGTGCAAGGCAGAGAAAAAAGACTGAAAGTCTTCCTGGGAAGATCGTAATACCTATCAAAAGTGTCTGAGAGGAAGAAATGCTTGGGAAACCAGAGTGAACAGCAGAAAGGTGGGAAGGAAAGCCTGTGGCCTAGCTAATTAGGAATGCTCAGTGCAGGTGTTTGTTATGGTCTGAGCAGTGCCTCTCCAAATTCCTAGTCATAACCACCTATGTCAGAATGTGACTATCTTTGGGGAGGTGATGAAGTTAAAATGAGACTTTTGGGATGAGTCCTAATCCACTATGTCTAGTGTTCTTACAAAAAGAGGAGATTTGGACATACAAAGATACACCAGGGATGTGAACACATAGAGAAAGAAAACCATGAAGACACAGCAGGATCAGGCCAAGGAGAGAGGCCCAAAGAAACCAACCCTGCCCACACCTTGATCTTGGACATTTGGCTTTCAAAACGGTGAGCGATTTAAGCCATCCAGTGAATGGCATTTCATCACAGTGGCTCCAGCAAACTAGGACAATTCTAAATAAAACGTGTTGGATAAGAGGGAAAGGGTCAGGAAGCCAGGAAATAGAGAAGATAGAGAAGATAAAAGGAGAAGGACCCAATCTGGTGTCCCCTTACTTTTTTAAGGTAATAAATAATGATTTACTTCCAATTATCTTCCATCATTTTAGAAGCTAATATTTTAGAACGTGGCTACAGCCAAGTGATACAATTTTGTATGGGGAGGGATATACATTCTTTCTGGTATGTGCTTAATTTTGGAGGTTTAAATTAAAGCAATTCTTCATTCTTGCCTTGCTGTCTTCTTATATAAAGGATTATTTAGTGTTGCAGAATCTGTAAGAAACCAGGGCTACCTTGTTGCTGCGTGTATATTTGCATCTCTCTTTATTATCCAAATCTTCATACACAGACTCACGCACAGAGGATGTTACTAGATACACAAATAATCCTTCAGGATTAGTATGCTCACTGCTTAATAATACCTGGATGGTTTAGCAATTTCCCCATTTACCTTCTCATCCCTCTCTGTTGTCTTTTCTGAAAGGAAAATAATTAGTATTTTAATATTAGTTGGTTGGCTAAAAAAATTTTCCACTTGGCAAATTAAAGCAGAGATTTTAAAAATCATTAAAGCATTAACATACTGGTTACTCATTTGCAGAACATTTGGGGGCAAATCAGGAAGCATAATGGGGCCATGATGATTAAGGTTGAATGATCATTTGTTAGAGGCATCATCCAAACCATGCCTTCAAGGGCTCAGTTACTCCCATGCCTCTTGCTCTAGTGAACTCTGCAAAGAAAGTGGAGTAAATAACTTCCTGAGAGGAGAGAAAGACAGCAGTAGAAGCAGGAGAAATAAATAGGCTTTCCATCAACATGGAGTTGCAAAAGAGCAGCTCTGCCTGCTAGAATTTCCCTCAAGATCCAGCTAAAGGAAGAGACTCCTCTACTAGTCACCAGCCTCTGACATTTTTTTGGTTGGGGGGACATACTAGGGATTGAACCAAGAGGTATTTAACTACCAAGCTACATCCCCAGTCCTATTGTTGTTGTTGTTATTATTACTATTTTGAAACAGGGTCTTGCTAAGTTGCTGAGGCTGGCCTTGAACTTGCAATTCTCCTGCTTCAGCCTCCCAAGTCACTGGGATTAGAGGTGTGCACCACTATACTCTGTAGCCTGTGACATTTCTGGGCCCCACTTTCTATCTATAAAATGGGGAGTGTTCTATTTATTCACAGGATTTTTAAGTTAGCACAGGTGGGATGGAGTCTATTAAAACACTTTTTAAAGTGCAAAGCTCTATATGAGGGCAGGATGGTACTGGTAGTGCTGGTAAAAAGAGACATAGCGGATTGTGTCATGTTCTCCAAAGCTATGTCACACTACCCTGGGAAGTTTCCACTCCTCTCGCTTTAATGTATTCCACAGCTCCATCTTCTTCCAGAAAGAAGTGTTGTCATCTTTCCCAGGCCCCTCTACCTTGGGGTGAGTTTCTCTTCTGCTGTTTCTGGTGAGAGTTCAGGACATCCTAATTTCAGGCTTTTTGTTTTTCTTTGCTGCTTACAGAAACACTTCCTTCTTATCATGTCCTTGCTATCTTCCAATCCCAGACCACAGTAGTGAATGGTTTTGGAATCAGTGACTTCTACTGTCACTACCACCAAGCACAGGGGTTTGTTCTTGGTGGGCATTCTTGCCAAGGCAGATCTGTTCATGGAAGCCAGTGTGCCTCCTCCATTTTCATTACCAGAGGTCCTTGAAATTGCAACCATTCAAAGGAAACCAGTAAAAAGGGAAGCCTGTGAATCCAGTCTCTATATTAACACGTGTTCCCAGAGTCTCAACTTTATACCTGGCTCTGTCCTGGGTCCTGAGGAAAGGAGTGGGCACAGAGGACCAGATCAAGGTCTGCCCTTAAAAACATCAACATTCATGGAGTAAACGGCTCAAAATATAGAAGAAGAAAAAAAAAGAGAGAGAGAGACAGAGTGTGTCTGAAGATAGAATAGGGAGAGAGATCTTCCTCCTGAGATGAAGGAAGTCTTCTTGGAATGGGGCTCTGAGGACAGAAAACATGGAGACTTGAGTGAGGGAAGGGAAAAGATGACATTTCAGTTAGGATGATGGGTTTGGCCACCAACATCAAGTCATTCTTGTGCTGAAGTTTAAGGAAAGAAGATCATAGTAGTGAACTTACACTTTTGAGTGCTGTTGTCAGAGTTTTAAACTAGAGGGGACTGACGTCAGACAGTCCCAATATAATAGATATGGGCACTCCCAAAAGAAAAGAGATGCAAAGGTAATGGCGAAGTAAGAAAGGAATTTAATGTTCATTATGGCCATATTGGGAAGACCCTTGGGAATAGTATCATCAGCCTATCTTCAAGGACACTGATGTGAACTTCAGGTTTAAATAGGGGAAGAAACAAACCCAGGGTGGGGGATATGAGCGAACATGAAATATGCATAGTGCAAAGTCTTGGCTAAATCCTTAACTCAGAATTGTCAGGCAGAGCCTTGTTGCCTACTAACAAGTTGCTGCTAAGGGAGGGTTAGTTTTGACTCTTGTCACAAGATGTCCATCCATCATATCTGCTGTTCCTGGACTCTAGGATGTCTGAAAGAGATAATCATTTAGAGAAAGGACAAGTTATATAAGCAAGATGGCATTAGTTTCTTCAGTTTTAGAGCATTGACTGGAGATCTTAGGTGCTGCTACAGTGGTCAGGAACAGGACATTGTAAAAGCTGGCAGTTGACAATCTGTTGATTATGATGTCCCTACCAATCTTAAAAATATCTCAGTTACTCTTATCTTGCTACCTTCAGCCTTGAAGGGAGAGGATTACCAGCTTTACCTAAGGCTTAAGGTAGCAAAGAAGAAAGATGAAAAATGAAGGCAGAGATGCCACACTTTTATCTTGCTTTTAGTTACCCATTGGACATCTTCAGGCTGAAGTGAAGAATCAGTGCTTTTAGGAAAAACAGTTTCCAAGTTCTTGTTATGATGTCAGTCAATATTTAATGCAGCTAATATATATCTACTCTAATTCTCACAACAGCACTAAGAAGGAGGCCTCATTAGTATTGCAACTTAAAAATATAAAGAAAGCAAGGTCACGTAGCTACTCGAATGTTGGAAGCTCTATTTCTACTCTTTGAACTCATGTACACGTACTGAGGTGCAGTAAAATTAATGTCACAATGAAGGAATACTCAAGATGCTAAAGCAGTCGGGCATGGTGGTGCACGCCTGTAATTCCAACTGCTTGGGAGGCTGACGCAGGAGGATCATGAGTTCAAAGCCAGCCTCAGCAAGGGCAAGGCACTAAGCAACTCAGTAAGACCCTGTCTCTAAATAAAATACAAAAAATAGGACTGGGGATGTGGCTCAGTGGCCAAGTGCCCCTGAGTTCAATCCCCGGTTCCAAAAAAAAAAAAAAAAAAAAAAGACGCTAAAGCAACTCAGAGGAAACCCTCTCTAATACTACATGGGCGAAGAGTTGCGAAGGAGGAAGGCCTTCATTTTAAAGCAAATTCTAAGCAAAGAAATCAACACATGCAAAGTGTGCTTTTGCAGAGGGTGTAAGTTGAAGAGTTAGACCTTCAGGATGACAAATTTGAGAATAAATATTACATGCTGAGTTATATTACATGTTATGAAACTAGACTGTGGGGACATACAAGGTCTATCACAATGAGATTCATATACCAATTCAGAGACTTTGACTTTAATTCTTGTTTAAAATTTGTTCTATTAGTTATACATGACAGCAGAATGCATTTCAATTCATTGTACATGAATGGAGTATAACTTTTACATTTGTCTGGTTGTGCAAGATGTGGAGTCACACCATTCATGCAATCAAACGTGTACATTTGACTTTAATTCTGAAGGCAGTAGGAAGTCACCAAGTCAACAGAGGATGGCCCTGATTATATCTCACTTTCCTATTGTAGGTCATACCAGCCACAATATACAAATTAATGGATGGGATGAGGTGAGGCAAGCAGAAACAGATAATGAGGAAGCTCTTACAGAAGTCCAGGCAGGAGGTGCACAAGGTCAATGGTATGGAGATAAGAGAGTCTGATTTAAGAGATATTTAAGAAGAAATTAAATGGTCAGGACTCAGTAAATGCTCAAATGGGTACAGTGGAAGAAGGGATTAAGGCACTGATGACTCTTGAAGCTAAGGCATCTAGCTGTGAATTCTAGTTAGATACAAGAGTCATTATCCATGTTAGGAAATTCCAATGACAATGGTAATAATCATTGCCTCTTAATGAGTCTCATTGCCTCTGGTCTTTTTCTGCTTCAGTTCATTCTTCATAATGTCTAATTTAGCAGATTATTTTTGGCGATGCTATAATTGTTGAAACAATCAAAGTCTACTGTTTTCTTTAAAACTTGGAATGTGCTCATGAAAGAGATTGAGAGGGGGAGAGAGAGACAGACAGAGAGACAGACATGGGTAGAGGTGGGGGGAGGAAGGGAAAAGAAAGATAAAAGAAACACCCAACTCCAATTTAAAGCAAGAGATTGAGGCTTCTTATTTCAAGATGTGCTTTGCTTATACTTGAGACTTAATACCAAACATAATACCAATCCATAGTTATTGGATTCTTACTATGTGCCAAGAATAATATTAAACACTTTTCACTTATTATTTCATTTAATTCTCATAACAACTCCTTTAACTATCAGTTTTGTTATGTAATTATCCCTATTTTTTCAGAAAATGAAACTTAGGTAAAAGAGCTTAGGTAATTTGAGTCAGGCCACATATCTAATAAGTGGCACTTCTAGAATTTGAACTATGTGTTTCAGTTCCAAGGCCATCCTTCTTACACTGTCATAACAAAGGTATTTTACAGACAAGATGAAAATAGGTAAGTTTGTTTATGTTTAATTATGGAACTGATTTACAGAAAAACTAGAGAGAAAATATGTCCTGGTATTCTCGTCATAATGCATGGCTCAACTCTGACAAGGTACAAGGACTGATTGATTTTTCACATGTTAACTGCATGCTCACCAGCTGTATAAATACATTTGCTGGAACCCTAAGAATGGCAAAAAAAATAGGTTCATTTTTCATCTTGGAAAACAAGAACTTGGTGACTGCTAAATAGTCAATGTTGACAGTTGGACAGTAGAGTCTTGGAGTGGTTGCACAGAAAACCACAACTGGTATTCGCAAGATGGCACTGAACTGGAGAGACCTCAGCAAGACATGTGGTACTCCATCTGGACAGTGGAGTCATTTGGGGGATGCTTCCCAAATGTCTACTCTAATTACTTTGTCTTGTCTCTCCTGTCACCAAGGCAGAAGCCCTGTTTTCAGCTTGGTCTTGACAGTATGCCTTTTCCATTTGGCTTATGGTAGCTCCCAGTGACAGCCTTGGACACACCTCCCCACTAGATCATTGGTAAAATTCAATAGCAAGTTGCTATTTTGCAAGCACTGACTTCTGGTGTGTACCTCTCAATCAATCTTACATTATCCTAGCACAATAGACTACAGTTGTTTTTATGTACATAAAAGAAGAAAATATGAAGGGAAATATATTCATTATACAACCAAAATTACTGAATTTTCATATGAAGTTATAAGTAACAGTTTTAAAAATTGTTCATGAATCAACTTTCATTGGAGATAGGTACTTACCTTGTAACCATCTCCATCAAGGCTGAGGGTAAATTCTGCATCACAGGATATGGGTTATGGGTTAATTTATAAGATGGGAGTCATGAGGGAGAAATCATCTATATTAGTTTTATACTACCACCATAACCAAATATCACAGAGTTGATGGCGTCAACAGAACAAATCTGTTGTCTTATAGCTGTTAGGTCAGAATTGGAGTACAGGTCTCACTGGGTTAAAAATCTGGCATCTATTGGCTACCCATATTCCTTAGATTATTGTGGCTTCCTTTTTTCCATCTTCAAAGCCAACAGTGGCAGGATCAGTTCTCATGCTGCAGCTCTCTATCCCTTCTTCCATAGACAAATCATTCTGACCATAGATGGGAAATGTTCTCTACTTTTAAGGATCCACATGACTAAATTTGATGCACAGAGATATTCTAGTTGTTGCTCCATCTCAAGGTACAAAACCTTAATCACACCTAAAATGTCCTTTTTGCCATATGATGTAGCATGATCAGAGGTTTTCAGGATTAGGATGTAGACATCTTGATTCTGCCTGCCACAGTGCAGGCTCCCTCTTGATTTTGTGTGTGTGTGTGTGTGTGTTTGTTTTGTTTTCATATAGAGGTATGCTCCTGTGAGTTTGCATTGCAGGATAAAGACATGCCTTCTGTGGCCATGCCGTCTTATAGGGTAACTATGAGACCAGTCATGGCAGTGGGAGAAGGACACACTGACTACGTAGATCAGACTGGGCGTAAGTGACAGCTATTTTTAGGATTTACATGATGAAGCCATCTGCAAGTAACATGGGGCCTCAGAAACTAATAGTAACTTGGAAATTCAGTTCATGAGGAGTTGAATTCAGGCACAGCCCTTCTCCCTGGGAAAAGTGGGGCTCTTCATAATCTCTGGTGAATCATTGTCCAAGACAACTAATAAGAGTATCCATGGTCTTCCAATGGTTCTGCTTGTTGTCTTGTTTCAACTAGCCAAATAGTGTTCACAGCTTGTAGGAATGTGTAAGAATGAAGTGGATTAGTATCTGTGAAATAGTGCCAAGGCCAAACATGGATACCAGAATCCTTAGGTGTGTAAGTACATTGAATAAAATGGTATAATATTTGTGTATAACCTATGCACAGTCACCCATATATTTGCAATCATCTCTAGATTACTTATAATACAATGTTAATGCTATAAAAATAGTTGTTGTACTACATTCTTTTCTTTGTTTCTTTTTTATGCTTTTTTAAAAATTATACATGACAGTAGAACCCATTTTGATATAGTTATACAGCAGGGAATATATCTTTTTTTCACAATGTAGATTCACACAATTTATATAATCTTACATGCACATAGGGCAATACTGTCTGTCTCAGTCTACTATCATTCCTTCCCCTACCCCCTCCCATCCCATTTTCCTCTACACCATCCATACTTCCTCCATTATTTTTTTATCCCCACCATAACCCCTCCCCCGTTATGTGTCAGCACCCACCTATCAGAGGAAACATTTGGACTTTGGTTTTTTGGGCTTGGCTTATTTCACTTAGCAGCATATTCTCCAGCGCCACTCATTTACCAGCAAATGCCATAATTTTATTCTTCTTTATGCCTGAGTAATATTCCATTGTGTATATATACCAGAGTTCTTTATCCATTCTTCAATTGAAGGGCATCTAGGTTGGTTCCACAATCTAGCTATTGTGAATTGAGCTGCTATGAACATGGATGTGGCTGCATCACTGTTGTATGCTGATTTTAAGTCCTTTGGGTACAGGCCAAGGAGTGGGATAGCTGGGTCAAATGGTGGATCCATTCCAAGTTTTTTGAGGAATCTCCATACTGCTTTCCAGAGTGACCGCACCAATTTGTGACTCCACCTGCATTGTATGAGTGTGCCTTTTTCCCCACTTCCACGCCAACACTTATTATTGCTTGTATTCCTGATAATAACCATTCTAATTGGAGTTAGATGAAATCTTAGGGTGGTTTTAATTTGCATTTCTCTAATTGCTAGAGATGATGAGCACTTTTTCATATATTTGTTGATCACCTGTATATCATCTTCTGTGAAGTGTCTGCCCAGTTCCTTAGCCCATTTATTGATTGGGTCCTTTGTATTTTTGGTGTAAAGTTTTGTAAGTTCTTTATAAATTTTGGAGATCAGTGCTCTGCCTGAAGTGTGTGCGGAAAAGATTTTTTCCCACTCTGTAGGCTCTCTTTTCACATTATTGATTGTTTCTTTTGCTGAGAAAAATCTTTTTAGTTTGAATCCATCCCATTTATTGATTCTTCCTTCTATTTCTTGTGCTCTGGGGGTCATGTTGAGAAAATCTGGTCCTAAGCCAACATGAAGAAGATTTGGGCCTACTATTTCTTCTATTTGGCAAAGAGTCTCAGGTCTAATTCCTAGATCCTTGATCCATTTTGAGTTAGTGTTGTGCAGGGTGAGAGATAGGGGTTTAATTTCATTTTATTGCATGTGGATTTCTAGTTTTGCAAGCACCATTTGTTGAAGAGGCTATCTTTTCTCCATTGCATGTTTTTGGCACCTTTGACTAGTATGAGATAACTGTATTTATGTGTGTTTGTCTCTATGTCTTCTATTCTGTACCATTGGTCTACCTGTCTATTTTGATGCCAATACCATGCTGTTTTGTAATTATTGCTCTATAGAAGAGTTTATGGTCTGGTACTGTGATACCTCCTGCATCATTCTTCCTGACCAGGATTTCTTTGGCTATTCTGGGTCTTTTGTTTAGAGAATAGTCAGAAGAAAAATCTCTGTTCAATGCAGATGCAATTAAGGTTTTTTTTTTAAATTCACAGTTGGTTGAATTCATGGATGAGGAACCAATGGATATGAAGGGGTGACTCTACATATAAATTAAATAAAAGTTAACATGAAATTATTTGGGAAGCATTACAAAGAATCACAGCATTTGACTATAAGTGAACTCTTTTTCAGACATTATCTTTTCCCTTCAAAGTCCCACATAGATGTTGCATTCTCCATTACAATGAGCATGAGTGTCCTAATTCAATATGATGGTGCAGTTACTAGGAACTCCACTTATGTTCTCACTCAAATATTTGTGGAGTCTTGAGCAAGTCTGCACTTTAAAGTAGGGGTGTAGAAATATATAGGGGCACATTTCCTTTCCCACAAGCAACTTTAATTTAGTAGATGTCTTAGCCTATCTTCTACTGCCATAACAAAATACCTGAGACTGGGTAATTCATAAGGAAAATAAGTTTATTTTTCCCCATGGTTCTGGAAACTGAGAAGTCCAAGAAAAAGGTGTTCACCAGCACCTTCTGCTGCTTCAACTCATGGTGGAAAGCAGAGGGCAAGCAGGGGTGTAAGAAAGTGATAAAACATGAGAGGCAGCCTTGCTTTATAACAACCTGCTCTCATGAGAATGCCCTCTTCCATGAGAATGGCACTATTAATTCCTGTAATCACAACTTAAAGGGTTTTCCTCTCAACATTGCTAGAATAGCATTCAAATTTCTACCTAAGTTCTTAAAGGGACACACCATATTCAAACCTTAGTAGTAAGGGAGAAGAACAGATTTTAAAAGTAACCAAGATAAATAGATAACCAAGTCTCCATGATTGGTATTACAATACAAGTAGAAGTTAAATGCCCTGATTACCCAAAGACTAATTGCTTGGTAGCACTTTTATGATGCCTCTTCTGGGAACTGAGCATCACAAGTGGAGAAAGTCCCCTGGGATATGTGTCATGCTTCTGTATTGTCCACTATGGCAATGTAGCCACTGAGCCCTCTGAGGATCAGTAAAGTTGGGGTTATAATAAGAAACTCATGAGTTTGTTGTTGTGAATATTTAGAGAAACAATGCATTGAAAAGGATTATCATATAATTAGAAAGAAGAACTATATCATACCCAGTACAATGATATAGAGCTGTGTTCTGGAAGCAGACTAAGACTAATTTTGAGAGTCCAGAGATGATACTGAAGCCCCTATACCATAGTCTTTATTTATAATTTTTTAGATAATTAATGATGACTGCCTGAGGTAATAGGGGTAAGGCACTTATCTGACCTAAGATGGCCTTTCACAAATGTTCAGTGTTGTATTTGTATCACAAATACTATTTTAAATTTTTATTATTTATTAAAGCTTACTGGATTCAAACATAGCTATCCAAGGTAAAACCATTCTCTCTCTCTCGCTCTCGCTCTCTCTTTCCTTCATCTGTGCTGGGGACCAACCTAGAGCCTTGTGCATACCAGATAAGTGCTCTACCTTTGAGCTATACCCTAGCCAAACTATCCAGTGGGCCATGTGTTCAGCCTCATGGCTCTACATCCTTCTATACATATTTATTCTCATGTTGTTTTTCCTTTTTCTCCATCTTCTCTTTCATTTTCTTTTATCCTCTTCCCTTGTTCTCTCCCATCCTCTGCCCCTTATTTCTCTCTTCTTTTCTTTCCTTCTTTCCACAAGTATGATCTTATAATACCATGTATATAGTTATGCTCTAGATAAAATGAAAGATAAAATAGATGAGCCAGATTTCATCCTTAAGGAAAATACAGTTTTTACAGGAAATGAGAGAGAAAAAAAAATTATAAACCAGGAAGAAGGTCATGGAGGTTCTTTAGAATACTAGAGATGTGAGAGGTTGCTTCCACTTAGACAACAGAAGGCTATTTTTAGGGGGAAGTAGAATTGAGTGAATAATAATATTAACAACAACTGACCTTTTTTGTGGGTCATGCTCTGTTAAGCACTTTACATTAATCATGTTCTTTAATCCACCAACCTTTCTCTGGTTATCTCACCCAAAGGCCTTGTGTCTTAACCTTCAAGTCATGCTGCCTGCCACTATCCCTCTGGGCTTTGACAGGATGAGGCAGAATATGCACATTTGGAAATAAAACAAAAGGTAATTTCAGTGAATTGCACAATGGGAAATAAGACTCTAAGGAGACAAGGTTTAGGACACCATAGAATCTTTTTTTAGTATAATTTGAAAGCACATCTGGCAGGGCATGTATGTAAGCACAGGCATAGACTCGAGGCCGAAGTCTGTAGATAATAGGCTTAAATAATCTGGTTCATGTTTTGGGTCCTGGAGTCAGAGAGACCCAGCTCCCAGTCTCAGCTCCACCACTCATCTATGCAAAGTACACAATTATGTCGTCTTCCAGGATTACTGTAAAGATTGAGGTGAGGTGTGAGACATGCCTGTCAGAGGGCTCGGCACATGGTAGAAACTCAACAAAGGTAAAATGTCAAAAATGTTGTGAAGCTTATATATCATCTAGAAGTGATAGTGGCTGACAGCTGTTGGGACTCACTAAATGTAGGTTCCCTTTCTCCCTTGAGTAGACATTGTCGAGAAGGCAGGTAGGGGCTCTCAGAGCAGCTGTGCCTTAGAGCATCCAATGCCTCCCAAGTTCCCAGATGTTACCCAGACACTATGCTGCCTGGGACTGCACAAGTCAAGTAAGTGGAAGGCCCCTAGGGCTCTTGCAGCTTTTCCTCCCTGTCTGGACTCCATCCACTCAAAAATCTGTCTTTTGCTCAGCAGAGTTTAGCATAAACCTCTTCTGAGTGAAAATATTATAGACCTGCTCTATGAAAACTTGGCAAGGGTCTTTTTATTCTTTATTTTAATTTGCTTAATACATTTAAGCTTAGAACTGAACAAAGCTGGGGATATCCTTTTGTACCTAACTGTCTTGAAATGAGGACGAAATAATGAATTTCCACACACTGAGTGTGCTTTACTCATTCTATACATCTTTAGTGAGAGGCTGCTGGGTTCAAGGAATGTTGCTTATAATAGGCCAGAGAAGAAAAGAGAAAAGAACATGAGTTTCTAAGGTATTCACATGCAGTCTGCTAGATTTTCGCACAGTTTATGATTTTATTTAATTCTCTGGATAGATAGGATAACTTTTGGTATCTTCTCTAAAGTCATACAACTGATAGGAGATAGTCAAAATTTAAAGCCTAGTCTTTTCTCCCTCCCTCCCTCCCTCCCTTCTTTCCTTCCTTCCTTCCTTCCTTCCTTCCTTCCTTCCTTCCTTCCTTCTTTCTTTCTTTCTTTCTTTTTCTTTTTTTGGTACCAGGGATTGAATCTCAGGACTGCTTAACCACTGAGCAAAGTCCCCAAACATTTTTATGTTTTATTTTGAGACAGGGTCTCACTAAGTTGCTTAGGGCCTTGCTAAGTTGCTAAGGCTGCTTTGAACTTATGATCTTCCTGCCTCAGCCTTCCTAATCACTGGGATTACAGGTGTGCATCACCATACCTGGCTAAAGCCTGGTTTTTCTAATTAATTACAGCATTCATGTGATACTGATAACCACTATGAAGATTTACCTTTTGTTTTGATTTGTTTTTACTCCCAGTGCTGGATGTAACTCAGGGCCTTGCACATACTAGGCAAGTGCTCTAATACTGAGTCATGTCCCTAGTTTATTACCACTAAACTAACTAATCTTATAAATGAGGAAATCAAGTCCTGAGACAATCATATACCCAAAGCCATACACAGTAGCTGGTGACAAAGCTGACATTCAATTGAAAGCTTGATACCAAGTTCAGAGTGGTACATTTTCAGAATATTACATTGTTCAAGGTACAGTGACAAAAATGATAGTGAAAACTAATAGGAACCCTGATGACAGATTGAGACATACCTGAAGTCTAGGGGCACATCAGTAATATAATGAGGAAAATAAAAGATGGCAAGAACAAGTGTCCTGGGAGAGGTGCAAAGGGGTTTTAGTAGAGAAACCAATGAAAACAGGTGACTTCAGGAAGGTTACTAGTAGTTGAATAATGTTGGATGGTGAGGAAAGGCTGCCTGAGAAGGTGGTATTTCAACTGGATCCTGAATTCCAGGGCAGAGAGCTGATGTACTGATTCTAAAGCAGAAGGAAAGGAGGCAGCTCTACCTGGAGCCTCATGAGCAAGGGAGACACATGGAGCCACGTGTCAGAAAGGTGGGGGAAGGTCAGATGTTAGACTTTCATGCAAGCACAGTGGCAATCCCTTGGGGCAATCTAAACACAGTTTGCATGAGATTACTCTGCTGCTCTGTAGAAAATGGATTTTAATGGGACAAGTGTGAAAGTGAAAGGAAGTGTAGGGCGGACAGTGTAGCTCCTCCAGTGAGAGGGTTTAGAGTTGTAGTGGAGATGGAGTCCTGTGAGCAGATTTGAAATTTATTTTCTATACATCTCCGTAAACTCCATGAGGGTAAGAATTTTTATTTGATTTGTTGCTATATAGTACTTAGAATAACAGCTAGCATATAGTGGGTGCTCAGTAAATATTGGCTAAAGCAATGAATTAATTGGAAAAATGGAAGAAAATATTTGTGATGTTGAGAACAATTTGAATTTTTATTTAATCGGCAAGGTGGATGGATATTGCATTTACCAAGGATTTGGGAGCAGTTGGCCAAACATGCAAGAGTGGTTCAGGACAATGTGGCATCTGAGATGCATCTCAGACATTCTGGTGGGAATGTCAAGCAGGTATACAGTGTATGTCTGGTACTAAGGGAAGAGCACATCTAGACACCATTATCACATGGGGATTATCTAAAGCCATAGGCTATATAAGATTACTTAAGGAGAGAGTGTGGACAGGGAA
This sequence comes from Glaucomys volans, assembly GCA_020662805.1. Taxonomy (NCBI): domain Eukaryota; kingdom Metazoa; phylum Chordata; class Mammalia; order Rodentia; family Sciuridae; genus Glaucomys; species Glaucomys volans. Next base: position 305,992 of record JAJEJO010005619.1, read on the forward strand.
GCCTACAGGACTGATCATGGGAGCTCTGTGTTCAAAGTTAAACAAAGGATGAGCTGGGAAAGGTTAGGAAATTCAAGGAGAGAGGGACAGCCTCTCTGAAATAATGGTGCATGATCATGGAAGATAATACTCCAATATTATATTACTCCAGTATTAGTAGCAGAAATTATCATAATAGCTAACATTAATTGAACACTTACCCTGTATCCAGCACACAGTTTGAATGCTGTGTGATATTACACATTTAATTCTCGTAACAGATCTAAGAGGTATATAGAGTGGTTGTACACACTTTTCCAATGAGGAAATTAAGACCCAAAATATTAAATAATAGTGCCAAGGTCACACAGCTTTTGAGTTAGCAGAAGTGAGACACAAGCTCTGGAGGCTAATTTTCAGAGCTCTCCTCCTTAACCTCTATCCTATAAAATATGTGGACCATAAGATTTGGCTGCTGTTTTGATTGTTTGTTTGTTTCATATTTTAGATCATAGAATCTAGAGCATGCTTGTAAAGTGTTAGAAATGACACAGTGAAGAAGCAGAAATTTATGCTGGGGAACACAGTGCAGGAGCAAGAGCCCTGAGAAAATGAGAGCGAATGGAATACAGGCCTCTGTGGAGGTTCAGCCATAGAAGACAAAAGGGACCATCCATTCTAAGAAGAAGAGAAAGGAGAGCTGTAATGTAGAGTGAGGGGTGTGGCAGAAGGAAGCTCCAAGATCATGGTGTCCCCATTATATTAGAACAATGATTGACAAGTAGTAGGTTGTTTGTGGAATGAATGTGTCATGATGGCTTAATTGACAAAATTCTAATTGTCTGTTTTCTAGTTCAGCTTGCACGTGATGAAAGCTAAGGCAGAAAAAGGCAAACGTAAAACTTTCATCTCAAGAGGAGAAAGACGGATATATTAAATAAAGGTAGAAGGCTCATTAGAGATTCTAGAGTACCCATTGGTATTTGTGGTCCTACTGTTGAAGTGAGACTGTGTGGTGTCTCCACCGATGTTTAGCTGTTCTGGTGCAGAAGCAGAGTTGGTGGGTTAGATATTTTAAACAGGGTTTTGGTGTTGCTAGAGAGATGGGATAGAAAAGAAGTGTGTTTGCAAAGGAGTGGTTCTGGTACTGAGCCATGACACCTATGCCAATAGGGAGTGAAGTGAATAAAAGAAGGGATGGCATGACTCAAAACAAGGTAGGGTAAAGATTTAGACTGAGATTAAGGAGGCTCAGACTGGAATATAAAAAGGAAGGGAGCTGTGCATGGAGGAAGTGATCAAAGAATCGTGGGACAAGATCCAGTTATTGGTGTTGACAAGGTTACTGATATTAGTACATGAGTGAATGCCTCTGGTAGTAGATCAGTTCAGGCTGTCATGTCAAAAAGCCACAGAGGGGCAAATCTCACCCCAAAATTAATTTATTCATGGTTCCAGCAGCTGGAAATTTGAATTCAGGGTGGCAACACAGTTGGATTCTGGTGAGGGTCTTCTTTTTGGAAATTTAGGTGGCCACCTACTCACATGGCCTTTCCTCAGTTTGTGCATGGTGATAGGATTGGGGAGGGGGCATAGCAAAAGTGTTCTTCCTCTTCTTTTAAGACCACTAAACACATCATGAGAACCCAAACATTATGATCTCATCTAACCCTGAAATTATTTTCCAAAGGCCCCATCTCCAAGTATTATCACATTGGGGGTTAAAGATTCAACATGTAAACAGGGAGGGTAATAACAGGCACAGCAGCAATTGAAGGGGAGGGGATTTCAGACATTCAGTCCATGACAGATGGGATGGAGAAAAATTCAATGCAGCCACTTTCAAAAACAGAGAGAACAAAGTGTTCAATGCATCATCCAAATGAATCCTGAAATTGAGAAGCTGCAGGCAAGGATAGAGTTGGAAGAGAAATATCAAGTCAGGTGACAAAATCATTAGTGAATGAAGGGATTGATGAGGAGGCAGGTAGTTGACAGCAATAAGGAAGATGGTTGGTGGTAAAGTCTAATGATATCAGTTTCAAAGGATTTGGGTTTTTGAAGGAAGAGGAAAGTGAATGTTTGGCAGAACAGAGAGACAGGACAGCTACCTTACACCCAATCCCTGATATGGAATAAAAGTAAAAGTAGCCACACCAAAGATCATTGCAGGGAAATAGTTACAGATGCCAGGCAACTAGAATGAAAGGAGAACAATGGGAATTTAAAGCAATCTGAGAAATGAGAGGTATGAGAGGGGTGATCTGAGACCAACTGTGAGTCCTCAAATGCACAATGAAAGATGTGGATAATGGTAAAATAGTAGGAGGACCCTGGCAATAGTAGATGTGAGAAAGGTAACAGGTGCAGTGTTGGTCCCAGTGGGCTCCCAGAAGGTAGATATTATTTAATATGCATAGTATAGGACAAAGTTTTCCTCCAGAAGATCTTGGAGGTATAATGGCTCAGAGGATGAGAGAATGTCTTCTGGGTGACTACTTTCTTAGGAAGCAGAGAGAATTAATCATTTTAAGGCTTTCCTCATTTCCTATCTACATAAGGGTGTGCTAGCTTTGTAGAGGATAGGGTTGGACCTTGAGGTAGAGCAAAGTATATGTATTGAATAGCATATTCAGAGGGCATGTTCTCTCATGCAGTAAGAAGTGGCATGAGATGAGAAAGCACACACATCCTTACCAGGCTATGATCTCAGATTATGTACATCATACTTGACAATTCTATTACTCTGTTCTGTGTGCATGATATAGATTCTGAATACAGTCACACTCTTCTAGTTATTCTTAACCTCATCCTTTCCATAAGATATATAAGATTGATAGTGATATACTACACTATGGCAAAATTATGGTACGATTTGGAGTCAGACAGCCCTGGCTTTGAATTCCTCTTCTGGTTTGTATGAACTGGTGGCTACAGCAGGTTTTTGTCAATCCCTCTTTTCCTTATAGCTCTTCCATCCTGTCACTTCAGGGGTAATCACTAATGCCTGTTTCTGCATTTCCTTGAATGTGTACTTTCTCTGAAGCAGGGAAGGGACCACTCTGAAGAGCCACATGGAAGACTGGGAAGAGCAGGGCACCAATATCCTTGAGAGTAGTCCTTAAGCTGTAACTGCAGAAAAAGCTGTGAGTGACACTGCAGCTCACTTCTCTCTCAGTGGGACAGACAGTCCAGTGGAAGCAGCTGCACTATTGGATGCAGCTCTTGTGGGTCCTGGTGGATTATGGTCTTGGCTGGCTTGATAAACACGCCTATCAGATACTTCCTGTGCTTACCTTCTGCCTCACTTCTACAGGTGTGTTCTGAATAATCTATTTGTGATCAACTCCTTTTCTTACTGACTGCTTTGAGGGAAACTGAACTGTGATAGTAGATGTTATAGTTTGGATGTGAGATGTCCCCCAAAAGCTCACCTATGAGACAATACAAGAAGGTTCAAAGGCAAAATGTTTGAGTTATGAGAGCCTTAGCCCAATCAGTTAATTAATCCCCTGGTGGGATCAACTGAGTGGTAACTGAAGGCAGGTGGGGTGTGCCTGGATGGAGAAGGTGGGGCATTAGGGGTGTGGCTTTGGAGAGAGACCTCTGAAACTGTGAGCCCCCAAATAAACTTTTTCTCCTCTACAATTGTTCTAGTCAGATCTAGTTGCAATAGCAGAAAAGCTGACAAAAATGGTAGATTTGTAAGTTACGTAAATTCTTTGATCCTAGTTTTCCCCTCTGAAAACTAGGACTATTAATACTTTTTATTCACAACTCTCTTCAGATTTAAATGAAACACCACAAATAAAGCACTTAGCACACTACCTGGAACAGGTAAATGCCAGGTCAGTATGAAATATCTCTGCTCTCTTCCTTACCTTCCCAACCTTCAGGATGCCTGGCAGCAGAGAGAGGCAGTGACAGAGAGAGGGCAGGTCCCCTAGTCAGCAGGAACTGGGAGGACAGCTTCACCTATCTTAGAAAGTTCTTGAGCCTGCCTGAAAGTTAGTAATGGGGGATTTGGTAAGGATTTAACGTATTTAGGTATTTGGCAAGCTTATAGCAATTAAAGTTGGTTTATAATAATGAATAAATAGTTTAATTCAATAATAATTTAATGTTATTTTAAAATTATCAATATTATTACCTAATAACAACTCAAAAGTCATATTTGTGGTGTTTAGTGCTGCACCAGGAACATAGGAAGTAAAAGAATCAAAGTCTCCCTGCAGTAACCAGAGAGACAAGGTAGAAAGGGAAAATTTGCTCACGTGGAGAGTAGCTACTAGAGTTCTTCATAGAAAGGACCTTGTCTGAGGTGCTAGGTTGAGGAGTTTGGTTTCCTGAGGCAGAATGGTTTTAAAAATGAGAGTGTTGCTTAAGGCCCATCCTGTCAATCAAAACATTAGAAGTGAACCATAAACACAGACAAGGGATCTGAGTTACTGATATGTTTATAGGGCCTGCAACTACTGTATAATGAACCAGTTTTATCTAAATCTCTTCAAAATGTGGAGCTAGACTTTTTCAAAGGCCAGTGTCACTTCTCAGAAATGCAGGAATGAGTCTCTTTTCTCCACATTTCTTTGACATTGGGCAATTTGCATGAAAATGGGATTCCAGATTACTCCTTTGCTTCTTGGCTCAGGCTTAGTTCTTTCTTCAGAGCTGAAAGTTATACTGTGACAGGCCAGCTTCAGGCATTCATAATGAAAAAATAAGTAGAAACTTGAAAGAACTCACTGCAATTAAAAGAATAACCTCTACATTCTGGAAATAGAGGAGTCAACCTGATCTGTAATTATGTTATATAAAGTGTGACCATGAGCGTAAAGGAGAAGGTGGCAAGAGCAGGGGAGCATCAGGAGAAGAAAGGCCAGGCCACAGGGATGGATCATTAAATTGTAGAATTAGGACACACACACAGTGCTGTGGAATGAACCAGCTCTGCTCCATGGCCGGGTAGGGGAAGGGCAGAGGATGTGGGAGCCATAGTTCCTGACTGGCCGATGGCCTCAGAACAGTCTCCTTTTTAATGAGTTCCATTATTGGCGTAGGGAGGCTCTTCTCCACACTCTCTCTCTCCCTTACTCCTTCTGCTTGTCTTGTTTGGGCTCATTCTTTTCCCCCAGAGCTGTGGATCTTAAATGAAAGGATTTCAGCACTTCTTCCCTGGCCTGGTTCAGTTCATAATTGCTAACATCTACTCTGTGCCAAGCACTGTGAACACAGGAGAATACAGGGGATTGTCCACAAGAAGGTCATTGCAGAGTGAGGCTGGAATAAAGCAAAAATTAGAATGTGTCATAATGGACACAGCTGTATAATTCTCTGTGTCTATCACTGAGTTCTTAACTTCTGTCAGGGACTGAGTGCTACCTCTGTTCCTTGCAATATCCTTCTGAAATTAAATCTATCCATTCAGACTACATTTAATAATTAGTAGGTATCATATACATGGTTTTATTCTCAAATATGATTACTCAGAGACTTAAAATGTCTTATCAAGTTTATATAACTAAGATATAGCAAGTTTGGATTCTATCATATTCTAAGCCCATGCCAAGCACAGAAGTCACATAGGAATAAGAATGCTTGTATCTTTTAGGAATGAGTATGGGTTGGAGATGAATGGAAGGAAGGAAAGTCAGATAAGAGAAGACCTCACTTTGAAGGTGATGACCGAGTCCAAGTGTGAATTGTTTACCAGGAAGTCTATAATTGCTCTTTTACTCTGTAGTTCTGTCTTACTCTATTCTTTGAGAGAGTAACTTGCTTCTTCTGACCTGCAGAAACATTCCATTTATTTCTCTTAATTGTTCAATCCTTGGGTAGTCTAGATGATAAAAGGATAATCATAAATTTACCCAGAAACAGTGAATATAGATCTTTCTTTCAGTTATGCACATACTGTGTGTATTACAGAAAATGAAGTTTGTATATTAAAAAATGGGAGCATCATCCTTACATCACTAATTCACCACAAACTTTATAAACATTCACCCTACCATAGGCACTAAGCTTCCTGGAGTTGAAAACTAACATTTCCAGCTTCCAATTAGACAGACTCACTCTATTTTCAGAGCTTTCGACTCCATGGTCCAAGCACGACTTCATCTTCCCCAGCCTGCTTCTCCCCCCTTTTCCCCTCTCATGACTCTAGCCTTGGTTGGTCTTGCCACCACCCATATATCACCTGAGCTAGCATCCAGCAACCATATGTCTACCCTCCTCATCTCCAGATCCCACCAAAGAACAACTCTAGAACCCACATCTCTTTTCCTATGTAATTATCTTTTCTTAGACTACTGCATCCCTTAGCCCAGCATCCACTAGATAGAGCCCACTCACTCTTCTCCTTGAACTCCAGGTTCTTCCTGCTCCAATATTCCATTCTAGCTCATGGAACTATGAGGTTTGTATGAGTGACTGTTCTCACCAAGTGGATTCCAAGTCACTAGAGGACTGGAATCTTCCGGGTCATCACTTACCCAGGACATGGTTCCTAGCTATTGCTCAGAAAGGATTTGTTGCTTGTTGGACCCCAGCCTGAGGCAGACAGGAAAGATGAGAAATGCCAAGAGATAAGGATTGTCTTGCCAAAATACACCTCATACATGGAATTATTTGTAATTAATAGGGAGAAAAAAGTCAAGAACTAAAAGAAGGATGAGAATATACCTTGCTAATTCTAGAGGAATGGATATTTATATATGTATATATTTTAATATATATATGAAAATATCAATTCCTCTAAAATATATATGAGAAATATGTGTGTGTGTGTGTGTGTGTGTGTGTGTGTGTGAAACTTCCACTTATCCCAGGAAATTTCTGTATTAAAAAGCAGAGAGAAAAAAATAAAAAACAAACATTTGTTTGAAGAACTTATATGTGTCAAGCATATAACACACATATATATTTATGCTTCTTAGTTTAATACATTAATATGTAATATGCCTTATGCTAAATATTATGTGATATATAATGTTACATTGATGTATCATAAACATTTTATTAACATATTAATCTTAATGTCAGTTGGGATTTATATATGAAATACTATATTATATGTAGTATATAAGTATACTATATAGTATATATGATATATTTATTATATATAACAAATATATATACATATTCATATTTTAACCCTTCAGTAAATTTTAGAGCTCAGGTGTAGTGGAGCCATGATTAGACCCCAGGTCCACTCAGTTGTGAAGCTGCAGCTCTTATCCCTAAGGGGAGATTTTGTGGTGCTGGACTAATCCATTCAAACAGTTAAAATGTAAGAGCCCAGGAGTGTCTGTCTTTCCCAAGCTGCTCCTTTTATATGAGAGTATCACTCAGAGGCTGGTTTGGGAAAGGACAACTGGCTTTTGTTATCTGAGTGCATTTGACATCTCCATCCAAAGTACCTGTTAAGCTCTGAAAGTCATAGAAAAACTATTTGTAGTTAGCAGAATTTAACAGAAATGGCACATCTCAGAATCAGAAGAGGAAATAAGAAAAGACTGCTTAGAGAATAAAAGCGGAAGTGATAGAAAAGAAAAGCCAGGAAAGGGGATGAAAAAAATAACTATATCTGGATCTCAGTCAAAAAGCACAGAAACATTGGGGTTCCCATTTAGACAAAATGTGCTAATATTAAATGTAAAAGTTTACATGTGTGCTGAAATTTTACTTCAAAAAAATATTTTTTTCTCAACCTAGACCACCAATGAACTCTTGACAACTATGTCAGACACAGGCCTCTCCACTAGGAATACAGAATAGGAAGACTTGTAGAAGATGGTTGAAACTGCTGTGAGGAATGAAGGAAGTACCCCAGTGCTGAGTCTGAAGGTTTCTATTGTGAAGCAATGGAATTTGGGTAATGGTGAGATCTGAGGCCAGTTAAATATGTCCAGTTCACAAATGGAGAAACAAGAGCAGAATGGGTGGGGCTGATAGCTGGTTTATTCATTTTCAAGTCATGCAAGGCTCTCGAATCAGTGCTCTAACACATTTTCTGTGACATTTTTACAAAAGAGCTGCTTCCTTCTATGTAGTTAAGAAAAATGACCTCCAGATTACAGAGGGTATAACAATAATTTCTTGAGAAGGAAATGACATGCAAACAAGTATGCAGCCTGTAGAAATTTAGTTGTAGACTCCCATATTCAATGTCAGATATTCTAGAATTGAGTCCTGGCCCCAATTTTCATATGAGCAAGTCACTGAAGGTCACTGAGTCTGAGTTTCCTCATCAATCAAATCTGTCAATAGAGCACACACGCACACACGTAATGTTAACATTAGCAATAAGAATGATGTGGAAAGGTGATGGCAACACACAGGGAACAGTGTAAGTTTCCCTGACTAAGTCTATGAGTTACCTGAATTGTTCATTTCATTCTCATCTGGGACCCTCTCCAGAACATCTCTTCTGAAGTTCCATACTAGGCAGCCTTGCCCAAACTTCCTTATCACCCTACTCAGGCTTAGAGTCCACCACTTTACATTTGAAAACTCTGTTTCTATGTCTTTTTCTTTGACTGCATTGATCTTCTGGAGAGAAAGGACTTTGTCTAGTTTTCTCTATAATTCCATAACTAGCACAAGGCTGAGAATTAGCACTTGGTCATTTGTTTTTTAATTCTATTGAACTGGGAGCTACTAATAAAACTTCCATGACAACTCAGAGCAGAAATGAGAAGGGGTAAAAGCCTAGCCCATTCAATACTTACCCCAGGAAGACAGAATTGGCATTCAAACAAAAGGGACTAGAGAGCCTGTACTTTGTTTCTGACTAAGGTACTGAGTGGGACCAAGACCTGCAGGGACAGGTCATTAATCACACAGGAGGGCTTGTTTTGTTTGTCATCTCTTTACCTATAGGGTTTCAGCATGTCAGAGATAACCCAGAATTACCCCAAGTAGACTGCCATTGACTCTGGAGAATTTCAAGTTTCTGATTCCTTTTTAATGAAAGTGTCATTTGGGTGATTATCATATTCTTTCATATATAGGTGCATCTCTTCTTCTGAATTTAGCTTAGTGAAATAACTCCTGCTCCTCCTAGGAGGAATCATCTCTGCCAGCTTTTATTTTGCCTTCCAGAGAGGCTGCAAGGTTACAGCCATGGACAATGCATGCTCCTATTTCACTTTTCTTTTGTTTTTCTAGTCTGTTTCTTCATAATGGAGAAGCTGTTGATTGATGGAACAAGGAGGCATGAGTCCTGTACATGAGTTGAGTGGGAGTTGTTTGGGGCTTGTTTTAGAAAACCACACTTGGCATTGTTGTGGGCCTACTGTCCTGGAGACTCAAGGCTCAGATGGCAATTTCAAAATAGAGCCCGTCTAGGTCATATGTAATTCAGACATGCTATTCTCTAGGTGAATTTTTATTTTATTGTTTAGTGTTTGTGTTACTGTGTCATTGGGATTAGAAGTAGATAAGAAGACACTATAAATTCTGACTTACAGCTTTTAAAAGGACATACAAGGTTATTATTATGGTTTAGACATGAGATGTCCTCCCAAAGCTCCTGTGTGAGACAATGCAAGAATTTTCAGAGGTGAAATGATAAGATAATGAGAGGTACAAGCCTGATCAGTGGATTAATTCACTGATGATTAACTGGGTAGTAACTGTTGACAGGGAGAGTATGGCTAGAGGAAGTTAAGACATGGGGGAGAGACTCTGAGGTTTATATTTTTGTCCCTGGTGAACAGAGCTCTCTGCTTCCTGGTTGCCATGCCCTGAGCTGCTTACCTGTGTCATGCCCATTTCCATGATGTTCTGTTTCATCTTGAGCCCAGAACATGGAGTCAGCCAACCATGAACTGAACCTATGAAACTGAATCAAAGTAAGTTTTTTCCTTGGAATGGAACCACCTAGGTCTCTACCCAAAAGACCTAAAATCTGCATACTACAGTGATGCAGCCATATCAATGTTTAAAACAGCAGCTCAATTCACAATAGCTAAGCTATGGAAGCAACCTAGCTGCCCTTCAACAGATGAATGGATCAAGAAACTGTGGCCATATATACACAATGGAATATTACTCAGTCTTAAAGGAGAATAGAAATATGGCACTTGTAGGCAAATGGATGGAGTTGGAGAATATCATGCTAAGCAAATAAGCCAATCCCCAAAAACCAAAAGCCAAATGTTTTCTCTGATATGTGACTGCTGATCCATAATGATGGGGGAGGGGAGAATGAATGGAGGAACTTTGGATTGGGCAGAGGGAAGTGAGGAGAGGGAATAGGGCTAGGGAGTGGGAAAGATGGCAAAATGAGATTAATATCATGAACCGAGGTACTTGTATGATCACATGAATGGTATGGACTCCACGTCATGTACAACCGGAGAAATGAATAGTTGTGCTCCATTTGAGTATGATGAATAGAAATGCATTCTGCTGTCATGTATAACTAATTAGAACAAATAAAAATTAAAATTAAAAAGATAATAAAAATAAATAGCAAACTTTTTCAAATACAAAAAAAAGTTTTTTCTCCTCTATAGCTCTTGTCAGGTCTTTTGGTCACAGCAACACAAAGCTGACTAAAATCTATGTCCAACAGGAAGCTGGATCTGTTTCTTTCTCTCCCTGTTATACCCACCTTATCTTCTGATAAGTGAAGGCAGAGATCTGTTTTTTCCGTAAAGCAAATATTTCTTATATGATGTGATTTTGGTTTCCTCCAAGGTCCAATTCAACCCCTCTCAAGATATCCTAGTTGATCCTGAAGGTCAGACTTCTACCATCATGAAGTATTCTGATATTTCACTGCTGTTACTTATTTCATTAAGATCCAGGTAATAACCCATCAGAATTGGTGTATCTTATGCCAAGGGTTTCTGTGGTTCAGTTATGCCATCTATTTATTCCCTGGAGCTATTATTAGTTTGTTCCATTGGATTGTCTTAGCCATAGGCTGTAGGTCACATGATGAGGATGGTTTTCTTGTTTCTAATATTAGTAAGGACTATTGCAGGACTCCGGCACCCTTTATCACGCACACAATGCTACCTAGGTCAGTCAGAAGAGAGGTGGACTAGGAGGATGGCTAGATGCTGGGGCTGGGGTGAGAAGGATGACCGTGACAAGGAATCAGTGAGGCAGAGATTAGATCCATGGGAGTCATCTACATTTTGGAGAATAGAAAGAGGTTTTTTTGTCTTTCTCGTTATTCATTTTATTTAGGATTTTTAATGTTGAGATCACTAACAACTAAAGTCTAGGTTCCACCAAGCCAATTGAGGTTATGAAATCACAAAGATAAGATTCAGACTCCAGGAAGTAGATCAGTGAGGGTAAGTATGCAAATAGGAGAGAGACTGACGTGGATCTGCATTGAGCTTATGAATCTAAGATTATTTTAAGACTTAGCCTAGGAAATGTACCTGAGGAGCCCAAAGACCTGGAATTACAATGACCATTTCAGAATGTGTTATTCAATATTCCCAACATTTTGCATATTTCTTGGCACATCATAACTACTTAATAAGTAATAGCTATCATTTAAAAAAAATCCTTAGACCTTTATTCTTAGTATGGAGACATAGACACAATCAGAATGAGTCAAAGAATAACCATGAGATAAAAATGCTTATAATAAAAATATTAATATGCATTATATCATTCAAGGGACTGCTTTGATATAATAAAAATTTGTATTTGGATTTTGTCCCTGACTTCTGCTACAGAACTCTTAAATCTCTTGGAATTTCATGAGGAGGATAGGAGCCTCTTTTGTCATTCACAAGGACTCTTTGGAACATACTGGAGTCATACTAATAAGGTGACTCAAGCCAGTCTCACAGACAGCCTCAGGATGGGAGCTGTTCACTCGATACTCAAACACATGTTTATAGTACGCAAACTCTCAATCTCTTCCTCTGTTACACCCCAGGGGAGGGAGAGTAGCTGAGGATTGAATCATAAACACTTATATTTTTGTACTAGGAATGAACTCAGGGGCACTAGACCACTGAGCCACATCCCCATTCCTGTTTTATATTTAACTTAGAAACAGCATCTCACTGAGTTGCTTAGCACCTCACTTTTGCTCAGTCTGACTTTGAACTCTGCATCCTCCTAATGAGGAAACCCAGAGAGCTCCTGGGGTAGCAAGTACACCCAAGTGCTGGGAAGGTGGCATGGGAACTATGTACAGACCCAAGTGTATCATTTGCATTGGCTACTCCTGAGTTGTATCTTGTATAATGAACTCTAATGGATATGTAAGTATAGACAGCCTGTGGCTTGCAATGTTTTGACTATGTTCTACTTTATGATGGTGCAAAAGTGACACACATTCAGTAAAAACCGGGTCTCGAATTTTGAATTTTGACTTTTTCCCCCAGATGGCAATACTGTCTCATGATGCTGGGTAGTAGAGGAGGGGGCCACAGCTCTCAGTCAGTCATCCAATCATGAGGATAGACAACTGAAACTACACCGTACCATACTACTAAGCTATGATGTTTGGTAGGCTTGGTTCTCAACTTGTGTGTTCTCAGCTTATAGTATTTTCAGTTCACGATCAACTCATCAGGCCGTCACCCATCGTAAGTCCAAAAGTGTCTGTGTAGTGTTTTCTATAGTTCTGTTAATCATTCTAGCCATTTAATGAGACTGAGGGGGGATCTGAGTAGCCCCAGAATTTGTAATCACATTGGAGAGAAGTTCAGGTGGACTGAGAGTGTGGAACTCACTCATGGTGTCTCAGAAAAGTTTTGTGGACGAAATCCGTAAGGCTGTGAAGTATGATGCTAACTCCCAGTAGTGTCAAAATAGAATTGAGTAGTTAGGCCCCTTGTTGGTGTTCAAGAATCAGAGAGCTGCACTGACATGGAAGAGAAAGAAAAACTCGGGAGTCGGAAGTCTTAGATTCTATCCCCAGCTTTGCCATTAACCTTAATCATGACACTTGTAACTGAAGAAGTTACACTCTAATATAATTTAAAACATGATGATGATGAGTATTAGGAAGATATGATGCTTTTTTAAATCTATTTCTTTTCTGGGAAATGCAGATTTTATTCAACTCTACCTTGTTCTGCTTAACTCCCAGAGTTACATAACTTTGATGATTCCACTCACTTGTTCATAAATCTTTCATGGCTACCTTTAGAATTGATGCCAACCACTCAGTTTGGTCCTGAATGTTTGCAACTGTTTCAGCTTTTATGTGCCATTTTAACCTCATGCTTTGTTCTATCCATTATCCATGATTTCGCAATCGCAGGCTCTCCTGGCATAGCAGAAAGTGTGACAGCTTCTTATCCTGGTTATCTCAAGTATGAAAGAGCAGCCTAAGTAGAGATCATACACAATGTGTGTCCCTGACAGATATTGCATATTCAGATATTGAAATCCTAATACCTGTCACCTCAGAAAGTGACCTGATTTGAAAATTGGTCACTCAGATGTAGTTACGTGAAGATGACGTCATGATGGAGTAGGCTGTGCCCTACATGACCTGAGTCCTTATAAACGGGAGAGTTTGGGTGCACAGGTAGAATGCTAGGTGAAGATGAAGGCAGAGGTCGGGGGGCTAGCTCCATATGTCAAGGAGTGCCAGATCATCAGCAAACCCCAGAAGCTAAGGGAGAGGCCTCCAGCGGATGCTCCCTCACAGCCACAGAAGGAAGTGGCCCTGTACACATTTTAACCTTCTGGTCTGGTCTGGTCCCCGAACTGAGAAACAATACATTTCTATTATTCAAACCCCTCTTTTGAGGTATTTTGTTAGCTTTCCCATTAAACTAGTACAGATACTAATATGAGTTCACGGAATTGATGTTTTTTAGAAGCTTAAAAGAAATAACTATGAAAACAAAGTGCATAATATGGATTCCGACACAAAATGCTACGTATAAACATCTTGAATAAAAATATAAATGAATAGGTTAAAAAAGATATTTCTATTGTGCTCCCACAATATCTACTACTGGAGTAACAGAGTTGTTGACCTCAAAGAGAGACAATGACAACTGTTTTTTTACTTTTTAATTTATTCTTAAAATTTTTTTTCTTCTTTTCATTGGTGCATTGGGTTTATTTTTAATAGTGGTATTTGTTCCTACACATCATGGCAACTATTTTAAAGATCAGAGTCTATCCATGGGAGTGAAGAGGGTTTGGTGTGTTTCCCTGGGCTGCTCTGTAATGTCCACTCTCCAAGATCAATGCTTGCTATGTTGTTTTGTTACCTTTGTATTTTAAGAATATTATGCAAGCAAAGATAGCTTTGATTTAGGAAACAAGAAAGTCTGAACTCTGTAATCTCACCTGGTTGTATTTATCATTTCCATCCACTTGTCTGTTTCACTGGAGAAATCCTAGATGAGACACTCTCAGTTGACAGGGGGAATAAAACATTTGCAAAGAGCATTGAATCTCTGCAAGTGGCCCCTTTAAATACATTGACCTTGAAGGTCGATGTTGGTCACTTTCTAAATCCTGAAGTGTTTGAAGAAAGCAATGAATGTGGAAACCTAAGAACAATCAGAAACTACATTTTGCACATAAAATTGACAGCAACCAAAGAATAATCCCTAAACATTGGTGAAATTATGGGAACTTGGATTGGAGGGTGCTTAAATAGTATCAGATTTTCTATAGAATAGCTAAGGAATGTTTATCAAAACCTCTGTGATGTGTACATTCTATAATACTTGGCAATTCCATTTTAAACAGTTGATCCTAAGGAAAGAAATAGTATTGAACTGAGCATGTGGTGTACGCCTATAATCCCAGTGACTGGGGAGTCTGAGGCAGGAGGATCACAACTTCAGGGCCAGCCCTTAGAGAGACCCTGTCTCAAAATAAGAACTAAAAAAATAAAAAGGGCTAGGGATGTGTCTCATTGCTAGTATATCCTGGGATTTAATTCCTGGTATAAAAAAATAGTATTGAATGTACACAAAAATTCTGTGAAGGATGTTTACCACAATGTTGTTCATAAAAACAAAAGATGGAATCAATTTAAATGGTTAAGAGTAGGTATTACATTAACTAATCGGATCAATTGTTAGATTAATTATTAAAACTCACATAATGTGATTCTGGGTAGACATCAAAAATGGTATCACTAAAAGATAATGGCTTTAAAGTTATAATGTAATTTATTTTAACAATATCTATCTCTGTCTTTAAAGAAATTTAATTTATTCTATAGTGGTTTTTCTTTATTAATGGTTCTTTCCCTTTATTATAGTTACATATAATATTTGGGTTCATTTTAACAAAATCATACATACATGGAATTTAATTTACTTCATTTTAGTCCCTGGCACCCTATTCTTCCCTCCCCTTGTTCTCCTTCCTCTACTTCACTGGTCTCCCTTTCACTCACTTATTTATTTATTTTTGATTGGTGCTTTATATATATGTATATGTATATATACATATATACACACACACACACAGGTGGATTCTCTGCGGTATATTTTTACAAGCACATAGCATTACTTTGTCAAATTTGTTCCACCTTTTTTCCACTTTCCGGTCCCTCCTCTCTCTGATCTCCTTCTTCTACTGCACTGGTTTTCTCTTCACCTTTATGGTATCTGAACCCTGCTTTAAAACCAGGACATGTCATAATCCTGTATGTCTCTAAATAAAATTAACCCTGCTCCAGCATTCACCTACATGAATGGTGCTAAATTCACATTACAGGGTGGTATTCTCAAGATACTACAGGAACCCTGGGCTTATGTGCTGCCACCATCTGGGAAAAGTACAGGTTTATTTACCATTTTGGAGAGGTTAACCACCCAAGCCCTTCTTCTTTTCAAATCCTGTGACTCCACATGGCAAACAGGCTGATTTTTTGCTGCAGCTCCTAAAAGCATGACTTCTAGGGTAAACTCCATCCTACACCTCTACACCACTGTCTGAGTCCTTGCCACAGCTCCCAGCTCTATGGAAACAGGATCCAAATCATTGGGACCTGAGGGTCCAAAGTCTCCTCACCCTCAGGGCACCTCTCTTGGTTCTCTCAGGTTGGGATCTCATGCACATTCTCAACTCCAGGCATGGACTTCCATGCCCTCAGGTCTGAGAATGCCCAGTATTGTCTTCCTTGATGAGTCTGAAATTCCAAATATGAAAAATAAAATACCAGTTTGTTGGGAGTTATGGAATGGAAAAAATGTGAAAGGGAGAAAAGTTTATCCTAAGAGACACAATATTTCTTTTCTGTTTTTTGGATATGAAAAATAGATGCCAAATCAGTTGTTTTCCTAATAACCCATTCTTTAATCTGCTTGTTATACCCTGGATCTCCAGAGTCAGAGGATCTTGGATCCTGCTCAGTCTTTTCTTTTCAGCAGTACCTAAAATAATTTGCTTTATCTCTCTACTTCAGTTTCATTTTCTATAAAGTGAGAATTTAAACCGTGATCTACTAGTATTATCTACTTCTCAAGTAGCTGTCTTGGGTTGGAGCTTCCCCGGGAGCAGAGTGAGACAGAGTCATGTGTGGGAAATCTACTGCAGGCATCTTCCCAGCACAGACACCTGTGGTGGAAAGAAGGCAGCTGCTTTGAGCATAGGGAGGTCAGGCTGCAATGCAGCCCCCTGCAAAACCCTCCCTTTGAGGACCCCTGAGCCCAGGAAGCCTTTCTGTGTGTGTGAGGCAGGGGATAGACCAGTCTTGGATGGGAGCAAGCAAGCATCTGTGAGTCATTTCTTGTTGAGGGCTGACAGCTGAGGTCTGTCTGCAAGTCAACCTTCCCAGCTAGAAATATGTCCTTTAGTCTGAAAGGGTCACTCCAGAAAGTGCAGCTCTGCATCTGTGACAGGAGCTAAATAATATGACATTTGCAAAGAGAAATAATGTCTAGTGCCTGGGACATATTGAGAGCTTCATAAACATTAGCATGTATATGCCCCTGGTTTATTAATTTGCTTGGAGTTACGTACACTAAAAAGTTAGAAATGCTTAACTCCCAAGAGTGGCACCAAGGCTGCTTGCTTTGCTTTCTGTGTTTATTCTGTGCTTTCAATTTCACAGTTGTCTATTGATCCAGGCCACCTCCCTACTAACTCCTGGTATAGATATTGGCAGATGTTATATTTTCTAGATTGTTGCTCTGTGTCCTATGGAGTGAGAGGAGAAACATACCACCCTAGATAGCTTTCTTTATACCATTTTGTTATGCTAGCCCCTGTGTCCAAACATAACCTCCCAACACCTTTATAGTATTTGGTACTTCAGAAGTGCCTCATAAGTGTCCCTTGAATAAATGAGTAAATAAAAATATAGATAATGTATTATCTCATACAGTGCTTGCATGTAGCCTTTCCTCAATCCATTCCATAATTCCTATGTTTGTTCACTTGTTCTTGCATTTTTTCAACAATCATCTATGAAATTCATATTCTGGACCAGTTATCCTTCTGAGGGCACAGCCACTAACAATAATAAAAATTTAGGTTAGTGTTTTGACAGCTCCAGATATCCTCTGAGTGAATCAAATTAAGCTTGAATTAGCTAGAGTATAAAAAAGATAGTGTAGTAAAGATGGCAGAGGAATCTGCAGCATCACCTGAGATGGGCAGAGGTACAAGTTTTGGGACTTCAAAATCTTCACTTGGAAGATGCACAGTTATAAATAACCATGTTAGGTCATATCAAAGCTATGGAAAAATCAGTTGTGCCCCAGCTATTTCCTAAGTTTAGCTTTACATATATGAGGCTATAGCAAAGGTCTAGTCTGTGCTGGGGCCCTCTCCTATCAGCCAGGTTCACTTATCAGACACTAGTTTGTGCAGTGTACTTCAAAAAGTCTTTAAGTATCTTAAGTCTTATTGGTTATTCTCTCAAAGATATGTCTTCCTACTGACCTAGGACCAGGTAACCAGACTTGCAGAGACTCCTGGATATCAGATCATTGTTTCAGTTCTGTAGCTCAAGGTTTAGGAATGTTTTAAATCAGTGTTGAGCCTGAAAAGACTGAGGGTGATATATGAGAACTATCTTCAAAACTGAGAGGATAGTACCATACTAGATGAGTTAGTTTACACTGCTGTAATGGTTTGGATGTGAGGTGTCCTCCAAAAGTTCATGTATGAGACAATGCAAGAAGGTTCAGAGGAGAAATGATTGGGTTGTGAGAGTCTTAATCTAATCAGTGAATAATTCCCCTGATAGGGATTAACTGAGTGGTAACTGAAGTGGTAAGGTGTGGTGGAGAAGGTAGGAATTGGGGGCATGGCTTTGGGGCATATATTTGTATCTGGCAAGTGGAGATCTCTCTCCCTTTGCTTTCTGATCATCATATGAGCTGTGTCCCTCTGCCACACTCTTCCACCATGATGTCCTGCCTCACCTTGAGCCCCAAGGAATGGAGCCTGTGGTTTATGGATTGAGACTCTGAAACTGTTAGCCCTTAAATAAACTTTTCCACCTCTACAGGTGTTCTGGTTGGATCCTTTTATTCATAGCAGCAAAAAACCTGAGTAAAACAACTGCTGATGTACTTAAGTTTTATATTTCATTCAAATGTCACCATTAGGAATGTGATTTTTTTATGCAGTAGAGAAAACAACATATACAAAAATGCTGAAAGCAAGAGTATAAAATGATAAATCTTCTAAGATGATAACAAGGTATGATGAGAACTGTAACATATCACAGTGATAAGCTAATGGGGAACAATGTTAATCACTTTCTGTTACTGGAACAAATACCTATGTTAAATCAACTTATAAAGAGAAAAGGTTTATTTCGGCTCACAGTGTGGGAGATCCATTGGCCCTATTGTCCTGAACCTGTGGTGGTATATCATTGTAGGAAAGCATGGTAGAACAAAGTTTCATCTCATGGCCAGAAACAAAAGAGAGAAGAAGAGATAGGTGTTGGAGTCCCACTATCTCCGTCAAGGGCATACCCCCAATGACCAGAAGATCTCCCATTAGGAGCTTCCTCTTAAGGTTCTGCTACATACCAATAGTAAAATACTGGAGACCAAACTTTTAACACATAGACTTTTGGGGAATACTCCAAGTTCAAACTATAGCAGAGATCAGAAAAAAAAAAAAAACTTAAAGGATAAGATAGCACCATAGTTGCCTTCGCTGTACAGGTAGAGAGAAGAGAGTATTCCAAATAAATCTAATGACCTGGACCATGGAAGAAAAATATACACTCCCTGTAGACATCGACAGGAAAGTCATGAAAAAACACATGTGGATAGTCTTGACGTTTTTAAAATGTGAGACACCACATTAGTTATTGTTTTCACAGCTTCCATCTTGCTTGTGCAAAAATATTTCAGTGTCTCTTTTCTTGGGAAACATACAGAAAAACGTTTCGTTTTTCTCTGACACACACATACCAGTCAGCCTCTTTCTGATATTGTGTCAATGGTCCCTCCTAAGCACACTTGACCTCTTCAGATTACATTGCTGGCTTTCTTAAGTATTAAATAACTGGAGGAGAACCAGTGGTTGAGGTCAAATGATTTATCAAGATCAATAGCTCTGACTGACTCTGGGTAGATGCAGTGCACTTTCCATATTGAAAGGTCAGAATCTGTCAACTAGCAGGAAATGCTCTAAGCTCAAATAATGCATGTCAGGATAACATAAAAATGTTGATTGCACTGTCCAGGGGCCATCTTGAAACAGTCTCATTCTCTTCGTGTCTGAAATAACCACTAGATGGCGGTGCTATTTCAAAATGGATTATCTGGGGAAGGAATGGAAGCACCATCAGTGCCATCTCCATGCCTGCCTTGTCAATATATTCATTATGTAGGCAGACTGGATGCCCATATCGGTTCTTCATCTCACATCCATCAGTTTTCTCATATAAAAAGATGGGGAAAGTAATAGCACTTATTTATTGTTTTTGTGAGGCTCATATTCAATAGTAGAGAGTAAGCTGTACTACATTCTAAAGCATTGAATATATTTAATTTGTCTAATCTCTATGAATAAATGTGAATCAAGTGAGTATAAAGTTATAAGAATGGAAAGAGTAGTGATAATGATCCCAACATCTAAGCTTCCTAAGTCAGTCATAAAATAAAGAGACCAACACACAAAAAAAGATTTTTTAAAACTCCCTATATGTGTATCTCAAGAGATCAAGTGGGGAGAAAAAATAATATGACTAAGGTAGCTGATGTAAGTATCATAATATGTGTTTTTATCTCTAAATAGTTCCAATTCTAGGTATACCCTTGGTCTTTAGCAGAGATCAGAACAAAACCCATATGAAGATCACTTATATATCTATGATGAAATATATTGGGAACATTATTCATTATATGACCTAGTGACCCCTACATAACATCTCAAGAGATAAATTTCCATTATAATTTATATAAGGAAAATGATTTTTAAAAACTTATAAGAGATTGCGTGGCATATCATATATTCTTGTCTATCATGAGACTAGGAACAAATTTTAATGCTCATCCCAATATTGACCCTTATGGTAGCATAGGCTGATGCTTCCCCCTTTTCATGGCTTGAGTCTATTTCTTTCCCAGAAACTGAAACATATGTTTGACTTTTTTTTTTTTTTTTTGGTCTACCTCAAAGTCATTTTTGAAAGAGTATTAAAAAATAAAATCTGATAAAATATTTAAAATGTATTGAAAATGCTCTTGATTTGTCAACCCAGTTAAAGTCACTATGAATTCATTCAAGAATTTTTTATGTTTGCTTTTTGCATAACACCCTACAGGTATAGAAAACAAAAAATAATCATAGTCTTCAAATGGAAGTTAATGTTGGGTCAGAAAGGTAAAATAAGACACGTATTGGTAAATCATTTTGCCTGGTATTGTCTAAGGCAATGCAAAGGTGAGTGTACCACAATTTCACAGTACGGTGAGGATATCACAAATACTCAGAGTTTCTTGTGCTAGAGAGATCTGGAAATCTGTAAAGGTGTACATGTGATTTCAAGGTCAGGAGAAACTACATAAGCAATAGGTAGAGTCATGGTGGGAAGCAAGGTGAGAACCCACTTGATACCTTGGCTATTAATCTGGCTTTAGCAAAGGTTTATTGTGTAGTGTGAGCATAAAAAGATAGAGTCTGAAGGTTGGAATGCAAGGCTAAAGAATTACTACTCATTATACACATGTAACTGTTGTGTAAAATTCAGGCTAAATTGGGTAGCTCCTCATAATTGATGGCCCTCTAGGTAGAGCAAATACCTACTGAACTAATTGCTGATTCTTAAATACCCCCGGGCTGCTCCTTGGGCTTCCTAAATAATTGAAAGCACAGGTAATCACATATGATCAGTGTGCAGAAGACATTTACAGCAAAACTCAGAAGCTGTTTTGAATTTGCCTTTTGATGAATCCCAATTTAGTCAAATATTGACCATTTGAAAATATTCTTTTTTATTTTCAGTGCTGGGATTGAACCCAGGGCCATGTGCATGCCAGGAAATTGCTCCATCACTGAGCTACATCCCTAGTTCCTAAAAATATTCTTGTTTTTAATGGGATGTAAGTGTGTGTTTTGCATCCCTCAAAGCCAAGGTAAAATCATGTTCATATTTGTCTAGAAACTTTTCTCCTTTGTATTATTCCATAAACTTGGTCTAGTAAAGTTGACCCATTTATGGAATTGTTTTTCTTTTCAAGTTTATTTATTTTTTAAATGGGATAGATAGATGTTAAGTATTGATAAGCAGATTTGATGTACCAAGGCAGTTCATCATTCTCTTTCTACAACACAAAGAATCCTTCATATATTGAAATAATTAAACATTTTCCCATAGCCTGTTTTATCCAGGGTTAACAGCTTTCGTTCACCAGCTTTTCCTTATACGACATAGTTTTGAGGTAGAACCCTCAGACCATCCTTGGGTACCCATTCCTCTCCTCTGAGCACAATCCTATTGGTATCTTTTTCTAAATGAGTCCTTTTCAATGTATGGAAACCAGGTCCGATTTCAAAATTTCAGAAGTTGATTGTTCACAGAGGAGAAAACGGTCACCACCTACATTATTCTACTTATTAGTTGTTCATTCACAGTCATTCATTCAACAAGAGTTTGATCCACATCTACTGTGCACCAGGCACATCAGCAAACGGACAAGAGTCCTTTTTCCTATGGAGCTCATAACCCAAGGGGAAGACAGATACCAATCAGAGAGAATGTACGCGTAGTGAAAATTATGCAAAGGCTACTTCCAGAGTATGAGACAGTTAGGGTACAGTGGGAGGAGAAGTTTTCCTTAGAGAAACCACCTACCTCAAGGCTGAGGTTGAAAGAATGGGTAAGAGTTGAAAAAATGAAGAAAAACCGGAGGGAACAAAGATCTTAGATAGAGTTATGGGAAATAAATGAGAATAGTGTTACAAGAGTACCTGCTATGACAAGAGAATGGTAAAGACAGTGGTGATGGTGAGTAAGGAGGAGGGAGGGAGCTGGAAGAGCCCCCAGAAAGAGTATCCCAGGTCTGTCCAGAAGCTGAGGAACTATATGGCCGAACTGTGCAAAGAACAGGGTAGAGGTGGGAGAGTGGGAGAGGGCCAGGTGGGCCTTCGTGGAGCACTGCACTTTTTAGCTGCATACTGCTACAAATGACCACCATCACCAGCAACTCCCATTCTTCCACCCCACCATAGGTGGCCCCTGCTTTTGATTATATGACAGGGTTATAATGTGAATACTTTGTAAACTACATCTGTTTTCTGATTTTCCTTCTCATCTTATTCATTGTTTTTTTTTAATGTGAGTACTGATCAGACTCTACAAGATCATTCTTGACCTTCTATCCCTTGAATGACCTCCAACCTACCATGCCTCAGTATCTGTTGGTATTTTGGTTCTCCTCCCGCCTCCACCAAAGCTCAGCTATACACAGTTAACTCCTTTAATCTTTTCTCACCCAGTTAGTCCCATTTTCTTAATCATTTTTGTTCCTCCTCTCACTATTCCCTTGAAAATTGCTTTATCTCATGGTCAATTTATCACATAGCTATTTAATTTTTACCAGGCACATAAACCCCTCAGTGAAAATAGCTCTGAGAAGCACATTTGCACTCACTGGAGCTCTTGCTTTTCTGAGTATATTGCTCACTCTCGCCTTATAGATTGGCTTGTGTATGCATCTCAGAGTTAAGTTCAATTAGCAGGATGTCTGTGTGCTAGTGACCATGCCATCTTGACTCTGACCTAAATGGGTGAAGAGACAGAGGCAGAGTATAAATGTAAAATTTAACACAGACTTTCAGATCAGACAGACCCACCTAACGTGTAGCTGGCTTCCCATTCTGAGGTGCAAGGGCATCCGTGTTTGGTGGTAGTTAAGAAAGTATCTCTGGAGTCAGAAAGGCAGGATTTGCATCTCCACATGGTCCCCTTCCAGCACAGTGAAGTTGGCTAAGTAATTCAACTGCTCTATGTCTTATTTTCTCCTATGTGAGATGAAGATAATGATCATCACCTCTGCTAGGGCTGTTGTAAAGATAGACTGCCAAGTGCTTAAGAGAGAGCCTTGCAGGAGGTAAGGGTTCAGTAAATGCTGGCACTACTTCTATAAAATGGAAAATATATACATTTACCTTCCAAGATCATTGTCATTTCTCTCTCTCTCCCTCCCTCTCTCTCTCTCTCTCTCTCACACACACACACACACACACCCCATGTAAACCAACTAATACGAACATTTCTTAGAAGTTCACTAAAAATAATCTCTCACATGCATTTACTATTATGAAAGCGCTTTGGAAAGTTAATTTTTTAAAAAAATAATTAAAATATAAAACCATCAGATGACTAATGGAAGATACAGTTCTATGCTTACCAGTTTCTTGGAGAAATGACAGGTTTTAAGATTTGAAGCAACAGAAGAACTCATAAAGAAACACGTTAGCATATTCAGTTTCATACAATATAAAACTATATGCAATAAAATAACTATAATAAAAAGGAAGGCATCAGATAATGAAAAATATTTACCCAAAATGTGCCATAGGAAATTGTTGTGGAGATTAAATGAGATCAAATAAAACAATCTATGTGAAATGTATGGTCACCTGTAAAATGTGATAGGAATGCATGTGTTGTTAAAATTATACTACCATTTATTGAGCAATCAATTCTTAGGTGCCAAGCACTGTCCTGGGTTTTACATCAATATGATTTTGATGGTAATATGGGCTTCCCTTTACCTTTAGATACCTCTAATCCCATGGCTTTGGGATAACCAAAATTTCTGTTATTGTTTTTTGCTTGCTTGTTTGTTTTTGGTACTGGGACTTGAACCCAGAGGCACTTTACCACAGAGTTACATTCCCAGCCCTTTTATTTGTGATTTTGAGGCAGAGTCTCATTAAGTTGGATGAGGGCCTTGCTAAATTTGCTCAGACTGCCTTTGAATCTGCATTCCTCCTGCATCACTGGCATTAGAGGTATGTGTCACCAAGCGGGCATAACCAAGTTGGAATGGAAGACATTCCATTAGTCTTGAGTCATCCCTCATCACATACAGCCTTGCCAGTCTCTGGCACCTGAGTTTTCTTGGTGGGCTTATTTTGTGCTGCAGTCAAACTAAGTCCTTTCTCCTAAAATAAACTTATTCTCTGTATATTACAAGTAGAGGAACTTGCTTATAATAGGGAGAACTCTGAAGGACCGTGTGGTAGTGGAGCATATCACTGCAAAGCTCTTGCCACATACCACCTGCTCAATCTAGCCCTGACCTTCTTTGTCAGATGAGGAGCATCTCCCTTTATTCTCTATAGCCTTGAAGGTTCCTTTAGTGGGTTAGTGTCCTTTAGTTAGGACACTAACTAAAGTGGGTTAGTTAGTCCTTTAGTGATTTTTTTTTAACAAAAGAGTCCTCTTGCTAAGGTAATTCTTATATTAACCTCTGAGAGGATTAAATCTTGTTTGTTTAATTATGTATATTATTTCAGATCCTCATAATAGTCTTGCAAGATGTATCCAATCTCATATTTAGTGGAGGAAGAAATGGAGACACAGGAGACTAAGTCCTAATTCTAAATTATATACCAACAGGTGGCTATGTGATATATACATTCCAAATGATTCATCCAATCAGGTTTAATAATGGGAAAAATTGCCATCCTTTATTTCTATCAATGCAATCCACCCTACACATAAAAGCAACAATAACGTGGCATCAAACATAAATTAAGTGATAATCATAAACTGGATAACACTGATGTGATTCCTGCATATTAACTTATGTGATCCCTACAATAATTTAGTCAAATAAACATTCCTTCCATTCTATAAATGAGGAACAGTACAAATAAAAATAGTAAACAATTTGCTGCATCACCTAAACCTGCAGAGTCCTGAAACCCAGTAAATTCTTATATTCTCTATATTAACACAGAATGAAAGACTCACTAGCACTTGCAATTGAAAAAAAATCTAAAATATCGAAACCATAGTAAGTCTCAGTTTTGCCTTCCAACAAATGAGGAAACATTTTGTTTAAAAACAATACTAAGTACTAATAGTTTTAGAGCTGTATACACTTATGTATTAAGTGCTCATGGAAATCTGGCCATTTAGACACACACACATATACAACAGACAAACAAACAAGCAAAAAACAAAAAAAAAGAACTTAAACTCTTAACTTATTCTATCTCTAAAGAATATATGGTGAAGAAATATTTTTTAAAATACAAAAAGAAGATGTAAACAGTTTTATGCATTGCAGCTTAAATGCTTAACATCTGAGTAAAGACATTATGGTACACCAATTCAATGTAATATGTCATAGTCATTAATATTTCATTTATGGACTAAGTAGTTGCATGGGAAAATGTGTACCTATATAAAGTAATTTTAAATCAATGAACAGAATACAGTAAGTATTCCATATCTGTGGGTTCTTCATCCACAGATTCAATAAATTAGAGATCAAAAATAATTTTACCAGTTTTTAAAAGTTTTTAATTTGCTTTAGCTACACATAACATTAAGATTCATTTTCATAATTAACAAAACAAGTAATATAATTTGCTCTAATTCAGTCCCCTTATTTCCTCTGTCCCTCAGCTTCTCCTTCTCCCTGTTTCCTTTCCTCTATTGTAGTGATCTTTTTGCTATTTACTTTTAGATCATTATTATTTTTTTGAATAGTGTCTTATGGATATACATGATGATGAGATTCACTGTTATATACTCATATATGTAATATTAAAGTTAGGTCAGATTCATTCTACTGCTCTCTCTTATCCTGTCCCTTCTCACTCCCCTTCAACCCCCCTCATCTACTCCACTGGTCTTTCTTCTTTGATGGAATCCCCTGCCCCTTTTCCTTTTCTCTCTCTCTTTTTTACCTCATCATTTTGGACTAGCTTCCACATATCAGATAAAACATTCAACCTTTGGCTTTCTGAATCTGGCTTATTTCACTTAGCATGATAGTCTCCATTTGCATCCATTTACCAGCAAATGCAGTAATTTCATGTTTCTTTATGACTGAGAAATACTCCATTGTGTATTTATACCACATTTTATTTTCCATTTGTCTGTTGATGGGCACCAAGATTGATTCTATAGCTTGACTATTGTGAATTGTGCTGCTGTAAACATTGATGTGACAGTGTCTCTATAGTATGCTGATTATAGATCTTTTGGAGTGAAAGAGTTGGGTTATATGATGATGCCATTCCTAGTGTTTTGAGAAATCTCCATACTGTTTTCCAGAGTGGTTGCACTAAATTGCAGTCCCACCAACAATGTATGAGTGTACATTTTCCCCGTCGCCCTCATCATGAACAAGGGGAATAGCAGGGAGCAATCTGGCTTGGGAAGTGCTCCCCCAACCCAGCACTCTACTCAGCTGCCATAGAGTCAGAGCAAAAATATTTTTTACATTATGTCTGTATTGAACATGTATAGACTTATAATTATTTATATAGCATTTAATTGCATTAGGTATTATAAGTAACATACAGATGATTTTAAGTAAAAGGGAGAATGTACCTAGTTTATATCAAATATTATAACATAGATAAGTGACGTAAGCACTGTGGATTTTGGTATGCACAGGGTTCTGAAACCAAATCCCCACCAATGCCAAGGGAAATCTGTATTATTAACAATATTAAAGATGATGTATGCTTATGGACAAAGACCTAATATAGAAAGTATGTACTTAAATTAGTGGAAGATGTGATGTTTTCAGCATTTTCATGTAAAGACCACTTTTTTGTTATAATATTATTGGTATATGACAAAAATATACAATTGCCAAAGCAATTGGCAGACAATATGGGAATTAAAAAAATGTTGTTATGAATTATTTATACCATTCTACTCTTAGGGATCTAGTCTTGGAGTAGGATCTAATGGTAGTCTCTCAATCAGATGAGGTGTGCTAAACTTCTGCAAACCGACTTGCTTCTGCAGTCTTTCCTATAAGCCCCACTTATTTATTTCCTCTCCTTGTTCTTTCCAGAGTGCCTTTCTGTGCCAGGAGTTATCAACAGGAAACTGACACTCTTCACCCACAATTTCCTGTTTACTACCTATAATATCACCATTATGATGAAATGTGCCCTATCATTCAGGCGTTTGGGGCTTAGTGAAAAACTGAGAACCCCGTGAAAGGGCTAATTCTCCAACTCAGGAAAGCTCTTGTCCAAACCTGAGTCTCACTTATAAATGTCTACAGTTCTTGTTTCGAATCCTGAATTGTCTTCTGTGGGCATTGTCTTCTAACACTGGGTGGGCACTCCCTGAGGACAGATAGAAAACTGCTCTGTTCATTCTGGTGTAACCAAGCAGGTAACTTGCCTGAATGACCCCTCCAATCTTGAGTGCCTTCCCTATTCCCATTCTAAGGGAATTCAACTCCACATCAGCCCCAGTTGGAATACCATCTTTCTGCAGTTTCCCAAACTGATCGGACAGAAAGGGGAATCCTGCCTCTCACTGGCAGTAACACTTTGAATACTCTTATTGTATTTCTGACAGTGCATATTTCATTGTACAATGGCAATATCCTTGTAGTTACCAACAATTATAAAAACAGTATATCCAGTTGGTAAATCTTGACTAGCATTGCATAAAGGCGGAAGGGGAAGTCTTACTTATTACAACCCCTGACAAACACCATGTAACAAACCACACTTTGTGTATCTTGATTTTACTAGTTATGAAACATTCATTGCACAAAGGTTCTTACCAAACACAATGTTCAATAATGTGCTTACCTCCCCCAACAAAATACATAATGAACCATGTCAGCTTATATTGATTTAGTTAATTTTTATAAGCAGATCTATAATAGTCCTGTCTCTGGGAACATAGTAACTTAATTTTTCTTCAATTCATACTGAGTTCAATTGTATTTCATTATTTACTTATTTTAAATAATACTGCAATGAACATCCATATACACATATAAAGATATAGATGTACATATATGCATATGTAAAGATGTCCATTACAGTACTTTATAGATATTGTACATTATTATATACATACATACATTTTTTTCACCAATTTTTTTCTAGGACAAATCTCTAGAAATAAAATTGTTGTGTCAATCAATACACATTTACACATATTTTGCATTTTGACATAAAGCCACATTGTCCGCCAGAAAGCCTTTATCAGTAAAAATTTCAATGAGATTATATCTAAGTCCTTGATTTCCTGTGCCCTTGCCAGCACTGATTATCTCCAGAATATATTTTAAGTGCTTGTTTATTTCTCTACCTTCCTACTAGATTAGTTTTATAGAAGGCAAGCCTGTATATTTATCATCTTTTGATATCCAATTAGCTTTTTTAATAAATATAAACTTGGCTAATGTAAACTGTGCTGTTTCTGAAATAAATATGAATATTTTAAAGTGCTAAATTATGAATCAGATTATAGGTACTCTCAATGTATTTAAGGAACTGTGGAGGGACATTAGACCAGAGAGGTAGCAGCTTGAGTCAGGTTCTGTCACCTCCTCACTCTATCCTGAGACAAGGCACATCTCTTCCTTGAACTTTGGTTTCTTCATGTGAATGGGCATAATGGATTCTGTAAATTTCTTGTAGTGGCATTAATTTGAGGAGAAAAAGTCTGTAAAATCTTGCTACCCTAAATAAGGTTCATGAAAACAGCAGCTTTGGTACCTATTTTGCAAGCTAGTTAAAAATTCAGAATCTCAGGTACTGAAATGCTGAATCAGAATCAGAATTTCAACAAGATCTCCAGGTGATTCTTATGCAGTTTAATATTTAAGAAGCAATCATTAAACATTAAGCCCTGCACCAGCTATGTGGAAAACAATCTATAAAATGATGATGATGATGACAATGATGACGAAATATGTGTAATGAATCTCATGCCTAATAAGACACGGATGCAATATTTTTTATTTACTGTTCAAAATCAGCTTTAAAATAAAGACTTGGGTTTATGCAAAAAGCTACATTTCTTTAATGTATGCACAGGTTCTATTTTGGGTTAAGTGACATGCTATGCAGTGGAATGAAAGTGATTTACACTTGGCAATTCATTTGGGAGACTTGGAGCATGTGACTTCAGTATTACAAAGGACTGGAAGAGAATCCCAGCTCTGCTGCTCATTAACTGATAGGTTCCAAGCAAATCGCTTAACACCCTTGAGCTTTACTGTCTTTAGCTGCTTTTTTCTAAGATGTTTAACCATTTACCTGTGCAAGTTTATTTCAGGGATCAGGGATGTTATCTACTGTTGGAGACTGTGTCATTAGTAAGTGCTTGGCAATAGTCTAAATGCCTTAAGTAGTTATTTCATTTATTCCTCACAAAATCTATGGGCTAAATACTTGTTATCATTCCCCTTTTTTAGAAGAGCAAATAAACCCAGAGAGGTTAAGTAACTTACATAAAGTCACACAGCCTGTAAATGGCAAGCTATAGCTGTAAAATCAGTCTGCTGTCACAGCTTTATCATTGTTTGATTTTTTTCTTTCTTTCTTTTTCTTCTTTACCATGCTTTCTTCTGAAATGAAGTATCACTTATATATGTGATACATCAAATGCATTTCCAAATTATAATATTTTTATTAATATGGTTTCATTGGGATGCAACCCATCATAAGTTGGGAAATATGTGTACTGTGAACCTTTTAATTTATTTGCAAAGTGATAGTTCTACTACATCCCTAGTATATGTATCACTTATTTTTGTTTGCCAGGTACCAATTCTTATTTAGTATCTTTGAGAGATCTGTGTCTCTACATTAGTGATGCTAACATGCTTCAAAGGTGATTGAACTGATGAAGTTTTACCTCCTCACCAGTTCATCTGGCAAGGCTTCCAATAGTTTTCAATGTCTCCCATGTGTGGACAGTAATAGTCAACACACACATGTGTCTATGAAATACCAGGTGTGGAGCTGAGGGTGCAGGCGGGTGGTAGAGTGCTTGCCTAGCATGCAGGAAGCCGTGCATTCCATCTCAGCACTGAAATCAACAACAGTGAAGATACGAGGCAGTATTCTAAGCAATTTATTTGAATTGACCATTAGACTCAAAAAAGTCAATGAGAGCTGAACGTGATAGTGCATGCCTGTAATTTCAGTGTCTCAGGAGGCTGAGGCAGAGGGATTGCAAATTCAAAGCCAGCCTCAGAAACTTGGTGAGAATGTGTCTCAAAATTTAAAAAAATAAAAATAAAAAGGGCTGGGGATGTCAGTAGTTAAGCACCCTGGGTTCAATCCCTGGGTACCAAAACAGAACAAAGTAAAACAAAAAACAAAACAAAAAAACTCAATAAGAGTTTCTGTAGATAGATATTTACTGAAGAAACCAAGGCCAGATAACTTGTACCTGCTCAAGGTCACATAGGTGGAAAGCTGAGATTCAGACTGGGGCAGTCTCTCTACAGAATCCAGGATTTTACCATTGTACCTCTTGCTTCCCTGTTGAATTTCAAAGCAGTATTGAGAGATCACTAGGGATGTAGTAGAACTATCAACTTTGCAAATAGATTAAAAGGTTCACAGTACACACATTTCCCAACTTATGATGGGTTGCATCCCAATGAACCCATTTTAATAAAAAATATTACAATTTGGAAATGCATTTGATGTATCTAGCCTACGAAGTGGCATAGCCTAACAATTCAGTGTACCGTAAAGTCACAGTAGTTTTGGCCGAGTGGGTGCTGTGGCTCACTGCTACTGTCCAGCATCTCCAGAGAGTTTCCAATTTCAGGTCACTAGCCTGGGAAAAGATCAGAACTCAAAATTTGAAGTACAATTTCTACTCAATATGTATCACTTTCACAACATCCCAGGGTCAAAAAATGCAAGTCAAACCATCATAAATCAGGGACCATTTTGATATGATTTGCCTGAGGTCCCACAGCTGGACAGAACTAGGATTAAATCCAGGTCCCCTGATTCCAGACTAGCTGAATTAGGAAAAGCAACTCAGGAAAAACAGCTATCATGAAAGCCTTGAAGGAATTTGAATGGAAATAGAGCCCGCACCATGCCCAAAGGAGAGGTGCCCTGGATTTCCTGTTAGATTTGTTCTGTCAGTCTCAACTGAAGCATTAGTCTTTTGCCTTCCCAACAAGTCCCCTCTGCCACTGTCAGTTTGATCCTGCATCTAGAGTCCTGTGGCTCTGAATTTGCAATGAAAAATGATTTAATTTTGTTATAGTATGTGTTTTTTTCCTATTCAGTATCTCTGCTGCCTTTCTTGATAGTCTGACCCTTCCCCTTCACATGGGTCCGCTGAAGCTATGTGAAAGGAGAAGCTATCCTCCAGTGAGTCCACAAGCCTCCTTG
The DNA here is from genome assembly GCA_020662805.1 of Glaucomys volans. Lineage (NCBI taxonomy): Eukaryota > Metazoa > Chordata > Mammalia > Rodentia > Sciuridae > Glaucomys > Glaucomys volans. The sequence goes on from JAJEJO010005619.1 coordinate 337,738, forward strand.
CTCTCTGTGGAGAGCTGAGACTCTGAACCTGTCATTTCTGTTTTCTAATTATTCAGTCAATTGTTTCTTCTCCTCTTTTTAAAAATCGTTTCTCTCCCCATTTTCCAGATCATGTAGCTTGTAAATGCTTTCCATTTATCTTTTATTCTGAGCTATAATTTGTTTCCAGGGTGCCAGTTGTCAGCATTTGGAGGCTCCATGTTCAATTTCAAATATTATTTCCACCCTTCTTTCCAGTAAATAATAAATTATGGATTTCAGTCAGAATTAATGAAAAGTTAATTTAAAAATTTACAAGACATGTTTCCCATTTTAATCTCTGATTTTAAGTGTAAACAAGGAATATATTATCCTCCATTTTTAAAAACTGGAGCTAATGCCTTCAGTAAAATCCTTTCTGTCCTTCTTAGCTTCTTTATAAACCTATACTTTTATCAGCTAATTAGAAAAGAAGTAATTAAAAGTTATAATCTCCACATTAGGAAACAAATTGGGGTAAGTCAAGTAGTTGACCATTTGGCTTCTGCTTTAGTGAGTGGTGGATAGTACTATTTTCAGTAGGGAGAGGAAGATGGAATTGTCCATTAACAATGGTCTTATGAACCTCGGGCTCAGCAGAGAGGCTGGGAAAGAAAGAATAAATTCTTTGGTGTCTCTATTCTGCAAGTGATATTCTGCCTTCTCATGAGTGACCAAATCTATTCATGAGTCTATGGAGGTTTCACTGGGCTCTTCGATGTGATTTCCTTAAATCATTCCATTACAATTGGATTTTTCCAGCAAGTCTCAAAGCTACTTTTGTTGTCTAGAGGGAAATGATATAAAGCAGCTACCACAATGCGTAGCGTCCCACCCATTCTCAGAATTAACAAGAGAGTGAATTAGGCAAGAAGGGGACCACTGATTACAGCAGGCAGTGAATAATGAGAGAGCATTATGGAGACCCTAAATTTTAGAGAAAGTGATACTGTGGGGTGGCGGGATATGGTATGAAGTGATAGAATATAAAGAAATTGATATAAAGAGTGGATGTTGGGGCCTCCAATAGGGCGACTCCCTTTCTCTGGATCTCGGGTTGCACCTGTCAAAAATGAGGGGTTAGTTGGGCAGGATTACTCGCCTGTAATCCCAGTAGTTTGGGAGGCTGAGGCAGGAGAATTGTAAGTTCAAAGCCAGCCTCAGCAAAAGCAAGGCACTAAGCAACTCAGTAACACCCTGTCTCTAAATAAAATACAAAACAAGACTGGGGATGTGGCTCAGTGGTCAAGTGCTCCTGAATTCAATCCCCAGGACCCCCTCAAAATCAGGAGGCTGACTTGAGAAACCCTAGGGTTTAACATTGAATTACTACACCCAGTATACTGTAGGTAAATCTGTGGCCTCCACGGAATGGGGTAATTTCTATGTTTTCTTTTAGTGCTAATAAAAGAAGGGGAATAGTAATAATTCTATAAAAAAGATTTTTTTTTCATTCTGGAGGCAAAATGAAACATTAGAAGGCTTTACCATCTCAAAAGAGCAGATAACAAGATAATTAGAACCATTAACAATGATAAAGCACCAAGCCCAAACTGCAAGGCTTGGTTCTGAAGCTGTGACACGGAAAGGGGAAGACCTGTGGCACGTCTACAGGAAGATGGGGACTTAGCAGCCAAGCTCTTGACTGAGATCCTGAGACCTCCCACCCAGACACCAATGCTCTCTGGAGCCAGAAAACCAGAACCAGGGCCACACGTGAAGGCACAGAGGTGGCAAAATATGCCTCCAATTGAATATCTTCAGCTAAGTCTGCTCTGTGCTCCTATAGGACTCTCTCTCTCTCTCTTCAATAGGCCAATGGCTTCTCTCCTGACTCTGTCTCCCATTAGAATGTGAGCTGCTCTTGAGTAAAAAAATGTATTTCTTTCATACTGGGTATGGTAAATGTTTTTGAAATGAATGAATGAATGAATGAATGAATGTAGCAGAAGATCTAAGTTTTGGTCCCAGTCCCATGTACAATCTCTCAGGGAATTACATGGTTTGGGTGAGTATATTTGGAACACCACTCTTAAACTAAGAAAATCGAAAAATCTTTGCTTCTACAAGAGCCTGGCCAACTCCCAAGATGGTCTTAGGAATAAATGAAGATGATTTTGGCTAGATAAATCTGGTAAGAAAATGCACATGGTCAAAAAGACTAGCAACTCTGTACACCAGGCTATTTTTAAAGGTCTCATTTTCAACTGCATTTAGTATGTAAATATGTATAGTGACAGTAAATATTGTGACTGGTTTTGCTGCATTTCTTGAGCAATAGAAGAGGTAAAATTGAAACAGATTAAATGGTTCAATATCACAGAGCACAGCAGACAGGTTGGAATTTCACCCAAATTATGTCTAGTTCCAGAATGCATCATCTGTATTCTATGTCTGAAGCCTCTAACACTATGAGCTGCTGGTCTTCCTGTGCCTCTGGTAGAGAGAAGAATTAGCATCATGTCAGACAAGGCTCAGGATAACATCTAACTTCTTTGTTACAGGTGTGAAAGTACTGTCCTTTTAAAGTAGCTTGCTGGTTCCTTCTTGTGGACTTCTGACCACTGAGTCTCAGGCTAGCCATATGCTGCAGTAGTGGACCCTAGATGGAACTCTGACAGTACCAAATGGAGATGCATTACCACTCCAATTAAAAAGTAGGGAAACTCAGATTCAGAAAATATGTCATCCCCCAAGGTCATGCTCGCCTAAAATCAGAAGAGCCTGAAATTAACCCCTAGACTTCTGTCTCCTTGTCCAATATAATTTCCAAAAGTCCTTTGCTCAGAGCATCCTGAGATATCACAGAGCTTAAGAAGGGTAGAGCAGGAAACACCTGCTATGGAGACAGATAGTCTTGACTCTTAATCCTGACTCTGACTCTTGCTGGTTGTGTGACCTTGGACAAATTGCTTCATATCTGTGAGGCTCAGTTTCCTCTCCCATGTAATGAGAGAACTAATACCTACCTCACTGAGTTGCTGTGAGAATTAAATGAATCTGTGAATTAATTAACTTATTCTCCGCCTTGTTCCAGAAAGGATTCAAGGTGGCTTACAAGGACACGATAATATAATTTAAAGAATAGAAGAGAAAAGAAATAAGAACAAGACAGGCAGAAAGGGGAGTGAGTCCAATGCAATGGCTAAGAATAGGTGACCTGTTTTTCTCAAAGCTGTCCTGTAGCCAAGCCCAAATAGGAAAGCTTGGCAGCTATAGTGCTTGCCATATTCATGAGGTTATAACAGATCCATGACTAAAAGCAGAGCGTGACTATATTTGAGATACAGACTGTATTTCACGTTTCTATATCTAATATGTAAGTTACACTTGTATATGGTCAGGTTCCAGGTATTACACTATGTAATGCGGATCAATGTTGAAGAGGCAGGCAAGGTCCCTGCCCTCATGGAGGTGACCACCTTCATGAGGAGGACACCTCAATAGGATGCATCACTTTCATGAATGTGTCAAAAACTTGCAAATAATCTATACACTAAATGAAATTCCAATGCCAAGTCTGAACAGGGTACTGGGAAAACAGAAAGTGTTTATTATTTATTTGTTCACTTATTTAATGGACATTTATCAATCTATGATATCTATGTCTATATATGCTTTTAGGCACTGGGATATGCAGTGCACAAGAGTCCAAAATCCCTGTGTACACTCTACATGAGCAGAGCAAAAATTAACACAACCATTATATGGTGTATTAGGTATGTACAAGGGAATAGTGGTGTTGAGAGTAGTTTGGAGTGAGCTCCTCAGAAAGTAACGGTTGAGTCCAGACTTAGAGAGGGACCCATGAAGTTTCTAAAGAGAAGAATGTTCTTAGCAGAGAGAATAAGTGCAAGACCAAAGAATAGCATGAGTCTCACCGTGTCCACTCAGTAATAGGATAGCATTAGGACTTTCAATCAAAGGTAATAGAAACTCAACTTGAAGCAGGTTAAGTAAAAGACAGTTCCACAAAGGAGATTTAGGTGGTAAATAGAATCTGAAGATGAAAAGTAGGAAGGCAACACCTGGGAGTTCTGCAGTCATCTTCTTATAACTTTACTCACAAAGGAGGGTGACAGGTATGTTTTTCCCTTCCTCTTCTTGCATAAATTACAGCCAACCACAAAGGTCACAGTGGTCATAGAATGGAACATTATATGGTTGGCTCAACCTTAGTTATGCATCTAGTTCCCTGATCTGCTTGGCAAAATCTGTCATTTAAGGAGAGAGAGAAAAGGCAGCTGAGACCCCTAAAACCATAGCTACTCCAAGTTCCACTGCCCTAAGAAAAGCAGTGTGTAAGCACCAAAAGCAGAGTCAGCATCCAACTCCACAGAAATCATTAGCATTCTAGTTAATTGGACATATGAAGGGAACCTAGGATGACTCTCTCTTCTTCTTCTAAAAGAGATTTTGTGGTTTCACTCATCTATACAGAAATGTTAGGTCCAGAGGTGGGAAAGATGGTTCCCTGGTGTTATGAGCCCCAGAGTACTACACCTTCCTCCACCCAAATCTTTGCAAACAGTGGCTTTACTAACCCATTTCCCAATTTGGAAGACAATCTATTTACTGCTAGTACACAAACACATACACAGACAAATTCATGTTCACCTTGAAATATCTAATAATGGTATTTATTCTGCTCATCTCAAGTTAGGTATGTCTGTAGTCAGATCTGCCTTCTTTTCCCTGCTACCTATGCATCTTTGCTAATACTCACTACTCAGCCTAGAATATCCTCTGAGCCTCCATCTCTCTCTAAATTCTTCATTTTTCAAAAGTCTCCTCCAGTAATACTTCCTATAAGAAACTTTGCCAGATCTACCAGCCAGAAGCAATCTGTTTCCTCTAGACTCCCACAGGTCTTTATTTAACCTTTATCATGACACTTATTTCTATGTTGCATTGCTTTTTGTTTGACACATATCTTATCTTCCTTAATTAACTAGATGCATGCCTTCTAGTTAATTAGATAGCTAGATGCATGACTTCAAAATTTGCTTCCCAACAAGAAGCCAAGAGAAGGCCTATAACTTGTGAGACATTCAGGAACTCTATTTCTCCTCCCATCCCACACTCCAAGCACTGTCTTTTAAATGTAAGAATAGATGGCTAAATTCAATGATATTACTTAGTCAGATAATCTCAGACAACTGTGTCCACACTTCAATATCATATTAATTCAGTTAATATGAGGACCTCCTATGTGCCAGTGCTTGTGCCAGATGCTAATCATTTGAGGGCTGTTAAAAATCTGCAGGAAAAAAGCATATATTAATTGGTTCTATAGATTCATAAAATAGTTATTTTTATTTGAGTTTTTAAAATAATCAACACAGAAATATATGGTGTACTTAGAAAAAAATCTTGAATTATCCTTTCACAGTGATTTCCAAAAGCTCTGTAGTTATTCTTTTTTTAATATATATATGGGAGACTGAACTCTGGGACACTGAGTCACATCCCTAGCCCTTTTTTGTATTTTATTTAGAGACAGGGTCTCACTGAATTTCTTAGCACCTCACTATTGCTGCGGCTGACTTTGAACTCCCTATTCTATTGTCTCAGCCTCCAGAGTCACTGGCATTACAGGTGTGCACCACTATTAAGTTATTCATTCTTAATAGTATTTATAGTAGCATCACTTTAAGTTCAATTCATATCCATGCACAGTGGTGAGGGTCAACCTTTGCTAGCTTTAAGAAAATCACATAAGGAGCTTTAAATATAAACACTTATCATATTAGTCCCTCACCTCCACTCCAAGTCTTTTGGATTGGCATTTCTGTTGAAAGTACTAGCTAATTTGAATTTTACCTCCTTCTCTCTTGCTAACTTTACTCCATAATGGCCTTGCTAAATAGGCCTTTGTCCAACAATTTGTGGTCAGGAGTCATTTCAGTCATATAGAATCTTTCCAAGAGATAAGAACAGTTTTCTTGCAATTAATAGGTGAGGAAATGGAGGTTCCAAACTCTTAAGTCAATTGGAAAATAAATAAATAAGCATTTTGCCAAAGTTGTACTATTATGACTTAATAAACATATTTAAAATGTTCAATCGTGAATGTCAGCAGATGTAGGAACAGGAAGCTGCAGGTCTCCCTTACCCCTGGAAATATTGATTCAATAATACTGTGTGTACTAATTCCCTTTGTGAGGATGTTAGAAAACAAAAAAGTCCTTGCTGAGTGCAAAACCAGCCTCATCAAATCCAGTAGAAAAATGTGTGGGGCTTGGTAACCATAATTCTTCAACATGTTCAACATACCACAATTGGGAGAATTCTTCCAGCTCCTTGTTTCTCTCCAGAGAGGGAAAGAGAACTCTGAAACATATATCCAACATTTGGAATTTTGAAGAGCTGACCAAGAAACTGGTTTTGTCTATCTCAGTCTAAACTGCTGACAAGAAAGGACAGCAGGTTGGGGATTTCTGAGAACAGAGGCAGAGATTTGAACTAGCAAGCACTATCTTGCCAATAGTTCTTCCCCCAGTTCAGCATTGAATAATGGAAGAAAACCCTCAACTTCAGCTTTTGCCTGGGGAGGAAAAGTGTTTGAGCCATGCATCCACTATTTGTGTTTTTCATAAGGCTGCCTGAGGAAAAGGGCTGTGTCTCACCATGGATATTCCAAAAATATGAGGACCTCTGAGAATAAAAGAACTTTAGTACAACAGATAAACACCAGAGAGAGCAATGAACTAGCAAATCTCTCTAGTTAAGATTTTATACACACCAGACCAGAGAAGCTACATCTACCAAAAAAATTGAGAGGGTCCCAGAATTTCTAGACCAACTGATTGATGAGGTTTTTCGCCTTTGGTATTATAGCAAATAGACTGAGAGAGATGACTGTTTTTCAAAAGCACAAATCCTAACCCAAATTTACAAGGCACACTAAGAAACAGAAAAACATAATCCAATCAAAGGAACAAAATGGATCTCCCACAACTCAACCTAAAGAAATAGAAATATATGAATTGTTTCACAAAAACATTTAAAATGACCATTATGAAGATGTCCAGTGAGCTCAGGAAAATGAGGCATAAACAAAATGAATCAATGAAGAGATAGAAATATTTTTAAAAAGCAAATTTTTGAGCAAAATACCATAAATAAATTAAACATTTCACTTTGGAGTTCAATAACTGGATCAAGTAGAAAAAATAAAAGCAACTCAAAGACAGGTCACTTGAAATTAACTAGAGAAAAATGAATGAATGAAGAAAGATGAAGAAAGTCTAAGAGACATGTAGAACACCACTAAGCAGACCCACGTAGTTATATTGGAAATATTAGAAAGAAGTAAGAGAGGAAGTAGTAGAAAGTTCTTGTGAAGAAATAATAGTCAAAACATTTCAAAGCTCAAGACTCAAGAGGTACAAAGGACTCTGAGTTAAACTAAAAGAAAATTGTACAGAGAGACACATTAAGATAGAAATGTCAAAGTTCAAAAGAAGAAAATTTTGAAGGCAACAATAGTAAAGCAACTCATCATGCATAGGGAGTCCCCAGAACACAAATAAATTTTCTCAGCAGAAATATTTCTATCCAAAGGAAGGAGGAAGATATATTAAAGGTTCTAAAAGAAAAAAAAATTACTAAGAATACTGTATCCAGAAAAGCTATCTTTTAAAGATGGAAATGAAATAAGGACTTCCAGGTAAACGAAAACTATGGGAATTCATCGCCACTAGGCCTGCTAGTTTATTAAGACCCCAAGATTTGCTATGGGGAATCCTTCAAGCTAAAATATTGAGACCCTAAACAATAACACAAATGTATATGAAAAGATGAAGCTTGGTGGTAAAGGTAAATATGTAAACAGATACATAATACAGTCCTAATGGTGGCATAATTTAATACTGACATAGAAGGAAAATGTCAAAATATAAAAATAATCATAACAAAATGTGTTAATTGATGCACCATATGAAAAGATACGATTTGTGGGATCAATAACATAAAGTATGTATCAGAGGTAAAAGAATAGGGTTGGGTTTTTGTATGCAATTAAGATTAAAATGGACTGTTTTAACTGTAAACTACATGGTAACTATGAAAATATACCTGAAGAAGTCACACATAAAAAATGAGAGAGGAATCACACCATGCCAGAACAAACAAACAAAAAGTGGAATACAAAGCAGATAGCAATAGAGAAAAGGGGAGAGAAAAAAGTTACAAGACAGGCAAAACAATTTTTTCAAATGGCAATATTAAGTCCTCACTAGTAATTAATTTAAGCATTAATGGGTTAAACTTCCCAATCAAAAATATAGTTATTTAATAAATTAAAATTGCAGAATCAATCTGTATGCTGACTACAGGAGTCTTACTCAAAGGACCCACGTATGCTAAAGTGAAAGAGAGGATAAAGATATTCTTTATAAACGCTAAGCAGAAAAGAACAGGGGTGCCACTTCTATCAGACAAAAATCAACAGTCAGAAATGGTCCCAGGAGACAAAGAAGACTATAAAATGCCAAAAGAATTAATTAACCAGGAAGCTATATCAACATAAAGATATATGCACTGACATTAGAGCACTGAGATGTATGAAGCAAACATTGACAGCATAGAAAAGAGAAAGAGCAACACAATAACAATACCCCACTTTCAATAATGGGTTGAACATTCAGTCAGAAAAATCTGCCAAAAAAAAAAACAAAACACAAAAACAAAAACAAAAAAAAAACAACACTCCAGACTAAGTGGGTCTAACAGCCAAATACAGAGCAGTGCACTCACCAGGAGCACAATGCATGTTCATGTTAGGCATGTACAGAACATTCTCCTGGAGAAGGCACATGCTAGGTCACTAAATGAGCTTAAGAAAAGACTTTTGGAAGATTTAAACAGTATACTCTTGAACAATCAATGTGTCAAAGAAGAAAGAAAAAGGAAACTAGAAAAATGCCTTTGAGCAAATGCAATATAAACATAAATTGCCAAGGCAGTGTGGCAAAAGCAGGAGCGATAGGGACATTCATAGTGATGGATGCTTACATTAAAAGATAAGAAAAATCTCCAGGAAACAACAGAGCTTTATGCTTTGAGTAACTTGAAAGACAAAGTAAGGCAGAAGTTTATATAAAGTTTATAGAAAGAGGGAAATAACAAAGATCAGAGCAGAAATAATAAAATAATAAAGAGCTTATATGAAAAGTCTATAGCCAACCCCATTTCAGTGGTTAAAAACTGGAAACTTCCCTTCTGTGATCAGAAGCAAGACAAAAATGTCTACCTTTACCCACTTCTATTCAGCATTGGAAGTCCTAGTGAGAGCAAGTAGCAAAGAATAAGAAATGAAATCCATCCAAATCAGAAAGGAAGTAAAATTATCTTGGTAGACAAGTGATACAATCTTACATGTAGAAAAACTAAAGCAATTAACAGAGTAAAGTAAAACCTACATAATGGGACAAAATGTTTCAAACCATTTAAGGTTAATTTTGAAAATAGGTCAGAAATTCCTATTATTTAATAACAAAACAATCCCACTAATATGACTAAAAAGAATTAAGGACTTAAATAGATAGTTCTCTAAAGCTGATATACGAATGGTCCACAGTTATATAAAAATATGCTCAATGTCAGTAGCAGCAAAATGCAAATCAAAACCACAAGGAGACATCACTTCTCCCCACTATGGTCTTTATTATTAAAAAAAAAAAAAAGACAACAGCCAGGTGTTGTGCATGCATTTAATCCCAGGGGCTTGAGAGACTGAGGCAGGAGGATGGTGAGTTCAAAGCCAGCCTCAGCAATTTAGCGAGCCCTTAAACAACTTAGTGAGAATTTGTCACAAAATCAATATAAAAAGGGTTGGGGATGTGGCTCAGTGATTGAGTGCCCCTGTGTTTAAAATCTGGTAAAAATAAAGACAAGAAATGTTATTTAGGATATGGAGAAACTGAAATCCTCATACACTATGGGAATGAAAATTGGTACAGATACTGTGGGAAACAATATGGATGCTCTTTTATAAAATTAAAAACAGAACTATCATTTGATCCAACAATCCCAATTTTGAATATTTGTCCAAAATGATATATAACGTATCTTGAAGATTTGCTAGTACTCTCATGTTCACAAGAATAACAAGAATGTGGAAACAACTCAAAATTCTATCAACAAATGAGTGGGTGAGTAATACATAGTGAATATATACAGTGGAATATAATTCAGGGGCTGGGGTTGCAGTTCAGTAGTAGAGTACATGTCAAGCACATGTGAGGCACTGGGTTGGATCCTCAGAACCACATAAAAATTAAAGGAATAAAATAAAGGAATTGTGTCCATCTACAAATAAAACTATTTTTTTAAAAATCTATCAACAAATGAGGGGATAAGGAATATATAATGAAAATGTACAGTGGAATATAATTCAGTCTTCAAAAAGGAAATTCGACACAATATGTGGCAACATGGGTAAATCTTGAAGATACTCTCTCTTAGGTGTTTATTGCTTGTGGCCAAACATATTTCAAGAACAACAGAGAGGAAGAAAAGCTTATTTTGGCACATGGTCACTCCATGGTTACTCCATGGTCAGCTGCCTCCTTTGCTCTGGGCCTGAGGTGAGCAGAGCATCATGACAGAAGGGCACAGTGGAGGACAGCTGCTCTAATCATGGCAGCCAGGAAGAGGAGAGGGGCAGGGGAGAAAGGAGTAGGGGAGAAAATAAAATTCCCCAAGGGCACACCCCTCATGACCTACTTCCTCCAGCCACGCCATTCCTACCTACAGTTATCACACATTGATTTTTTTCAACTTATTATTCCATCCAACAGATTAATATACTGATGAGTTTAAGACTCTCATAATCAAATCCTTTCACATCTGAACATTCCTGCATGGTCTACCATTAGCTTTCCAGGGAGCACTCCATACTGAAACGGTAACATTATTTAGAATGAAATAAGCAGGAAACGGTAACATTATTTAGAATGAAATAAGCAGCCACAGAACAAATGCTGCATGTTTCCCCTTGTGTGATGTATCCAGAATAGTTCAGCTCATGGAAGTAGAGAGCAGTGTGGCTGCCAGGGCCTTGCGGGAGGGAGAAATGGTCATGGAGTTTTAGTAATACAGATTTATAGAGATCTGTGCATATAGTTAGCACTGTGCATATTCAAAGCACTGTGCATATAGTTAGCAATACTGTTTTGTACCTTCAAGATTTTAAGAGGGCAGAACCTATGTGATTTTTTACCACCATAAAAAAAATGATGCTTAATTCTGTAAGTCATGAGGGAAATATCAATTAAGACTACACAGAGATAGATACTAATTTTTAACTACAAAATTTGCAAAAATTAAGAAATATTATATACCAAGGATTGAAGTACATGGCTCTCCAAGGGGACTCATGTGCTGCGAGGAGAAAGTACATTGGAAAAACCATTTGCAAAACAATTTGGCAGAACTGTGTGAAAAACATTTGCATTCTCTAGAATTCAGCAGTTCTAATTCTGGACATATATTCTTGCCCATATACACCAAGAGACACATCCTCCCAATTTTTTTATAGCAGCATTATTGATAATAACAACAAAGTAGAGACTGACTAAGTGACTATCAGTAAGAATGCTAGTTGGGTAATTAATCGTGCTGTATTCATATGATGGGATAGTATCAACACAGGAAAAGAGAGATTTACAGCTACTGCAATAAAATAAATATAGACCTTAGGAACATGTTGAAAACAGAAAGAAAATCACTGGAGATGTTTTACTATATTACATTTTTATCAAACTTAAACAACAGGCACTTACACATATGATTAAAAGTATTTTTAAAGAAATAATCATAGAAAAAATTGCAAAGTATCTCTAAAATGGTGTTATGGGGCTCAGTAACTTGAGTGGAGGGGGACATATACACAGAACACAGGTTCTGTTTATTTTATAAAGTTTGGATTTATTGATGTTTGTTTTATTCCTTTATGACTTACATAAATGTCTTATTTTTTTTCTTTTGAGTCCATGAATCAAAAGAACGAGAGAGGGAGAGGCACAGAATTACTAGATTACTGTGATCAAGCAGAAGAATCATAGAGCGAGGAGTTGGTGAACAGGCAGAGCCTGTGGCCATGGGAGGCAGTGGGGGTGGTATTCTAACTTCAGTGGGAAGCCTTTGAAGGATGTTAAAGAGAGGCTGTCACTCAGCATACAAGTTCGGAAGATTGCTCTTGCCGCTCCGTGGATAGCATGCCAAAGTAGGACCCCATACGGGAGGGTATTACAATCTTTCATGGGAGAATTGGTGGTTACAGGTACTTGCTGATGAATGGAGATATGTCAGGGATGAGGGAAGAAGTTGTCTGACTTGAGATATTAAGATAAGAGTGGTATTACTATGATGGGGAAGTCATGACAATCAAGAATTTGAATTTTTGAAATTACTTTTAGATGCTTGGGAAACACTTAAGAACTGATAGCAAAATGAAGCAAGGCAGTCAGTTATGTGAACCTCAAGGCACTGGAGAAGAGGCAAGTGATGAAACACGAAAATCTTCAGACACAGGGAGAAGTATTGGGAGTAAATAAAGGTAGAGAAGTAACGGAATCCAATCTTTTCACATAAACTGTTTTTTCAGTGTGTGTGCGTCTGTTTAGTCTATATGAATCTGTTGAGGAACTATGGGGAAAAATCAATAAATGAATAGTCAGAAAACCGGAACCTAATTTCAGTGTTCAGTACCCACCTCTCTCAATTTTTACATAATTCATGTTTACAAATTAATTGAATTTTCTTTTTAGATTTTTCACCTTAAAATGGGGGTTATTAAAAATAATATAGTCTTTTGGATTTATAAAGCTAATTCATGTACACCATTTTTCTTTTTTTTATAATTATTCATAAAGGAAAGTTTGGGGTTGTTTTTGTTTGTTTTGTTTTGGTTTTGGTACCAGGGATTGAACCCGGAGGTGCTTAACCACCAAGTCACACTCGGAGCCCTTTTTATGTTTTATTTAGAGATAGGGTCTCACTGAGTTGCTTAGGGCCTCATTAAATTGCTCAGGCTGGCTTTGGACTTGCAGTCCTCCTGCCTCAGTCTCTCGAGCTGATGGGATTGAAAGTTTTGTTTTTATTTCTTTTTTATTGATAAGAAAATCAAGTCAAGGAGTTTAAGTACCTTCCATGAAACCAAATAATTAGATTTACTTCAGGAATCAAACCATTAGCTCCTGAATTCTATAAATCAGTGGTATATGGTTCCTAAAGTGATGGTCCTGGACCAACAGCATCAATATCATCTGGGATGTTTTCAGAAGGGAAAATTATTTTACTTACCCAAGACATACTGAATCAGGATATCTGATGCTGGGGCCCAGCGGTCTGTGTCACGGCGTTCGCATCAGAGACTGTGATGCTCTTAATGTTTCAGGAATGTCATGAAGAACAAAGGAGACCACAGATCTTAAAAGTTTGTAACAAGGGATAGACAATGCATAGTAGCCTTGTTTCTTCACTCTCTCTTTCCTGTTACTTGCCCTCTGTGAGTGAAAATATTAAGGAGAAAAATATCAGCAAAATGAACTGGAGATAGAAATAAGAGCACAAAATCACAAAGTGGCCACCATAATAACTTGCTACTAGAAATACCTATAATCAATGGCTTGGCAATAACAACAATTATTTTGTTTTACTTTGTTTTGTTCTTGATATTTTTCAGTGTAAATAGTGATTGTGAAATTTAATTCCCATACATATGATCAAGGCAGTGACACTGAGGAACTGTTTTGTATGCAAAAAATAAATACATACTTGTGTATTCTAAGCATTTCTTTATAAGGTCTCACTCTGAAGAACTTCTATATACCCTTCTAAGGAAACCATGAAGTGAAGGCTGCTTTTTCTTCCCATATTTCAATGATGTTATTTTGCACATAGTGATCTCATTAAAAAATATGAACCAAATGAATGAACATCTCACTAAGCACAGTCTGGGGGATAAGGAGGTTCAAATTCTTTGGGTTCCGCAAAGCTCTTCCTAAGTCATTACTTCTCCATCATACTTCAAAGATCCTTATACATTGCCATCTTAGATATCTTTCAGAATCATCCACTGCTTTCCTGGCCATTTCCCCACATTCATCAGAGATGTTTGCTACTTGAATCACAATCTCACTAAACATGTCAAGTCTTATATC
>JAJEJO010005620.1:579-12489 GCA_020662805.1 Glaucomys volans
AGATATGAAAGTTGTAGTGGCCTCTGATGGAGTTGACCACTGGCAGTCCACCACTTCAGCCAAGTTTGTGAACAGGGTGCAGCTCACCTAGGCAGCTCCTGAAGAAGGCCACGTTGAAGGCTGAGCTCCCCCTCTCAGGAATGGTGTGATTCAGCAGCCCCTGTTGTCTCATGTACACGCAGGAACAAGAAGTGGTGCAGGTCACAGAGGCAGTGACCCAGGGGCTTGGCCAGGCTCCAGAGTGGGGTTTCTAGGGGGTGGTGGGGGGCCCCTGGGCTTCAGCCCTCCTGCTGGAAGACCCATAGTCTTGCCCTTAGTCACTGATGCTTGCAGGTGCTTGGCACGGTGCTTGGTCTTTAGGAACTCTGTGTAGCATTTGTGTGTGTGATTTTTTTTGTGGTGGTGGAGATTGAACCCAGGGCCTAGTGCATGTAAGGTGAGCACTCTACCAAGTTAGCTATATCCCCAGCCCCAGTTCAGTATTTGTGATCTTCACTTGACCTAGTCTGTGAAGACAAGGGAAGAGGTGCAAGGGGCTGGGAAGCAGGACCCTTATGAAAGTGATTGACCTTGGTGCAAAGAAACTCTGGGTCACACAGTGAGGAACTGGGTGCACTAGGATTTGAAGTTAGATTTCTAACTGTCTGAGTCTTTATATGTGCATGCACACACACACACACACACATACACACACACACAAACTACAGCAAAGATAAATCAAAGCAACCAGCCTTGGATTGTTATTATTTAATATTAACTTGAGTATAAAAGACTTCTTGATAAACACCCTTTCAATCGATTTACTTTTCTTAGTACTGGAAATTTTCACCTTTCTTTATTAAAAAAAATTAGCTTCACCCTTAACCAAAGGATGAACAGAAGATCCATCTCTGGTTGTTGATCAAGACCTTCTAAAATGGTCTGGTTACCCGACTTGACAGATGGGGCTACTGAGGCCCAGAGGTTGGATGACTCACCTAGTGAAGAAACAATGGAGTTCAAACTTGAACACAAACTCTCTGAACCCTAAACTCAGTAACCTAAACAGACACCTGTCAGCCTTCCACAACCCACAGGAAATGTGGAACCAGGGCTTGAGCTGAGGGAAAATGGAGGGGCTAGAACTATAAAGAAAGGGAAAGGACCCCTGTAGATCTCCCTGGGTGAATTTGGTTCACTTTTATCCAGGTGGGAGATTATAGGTTATGTAACCCCTCCCCTCAATAACGCAGTCTCCTTCCTGATGGTATCCATACCCAGAAAACCTGAATCTCGAGGTGATAAGATTTCAGTACAGGTTGATCTCTCAGAACCTATTTAGGCAGGACCTGGGGCCCAGGACTCCATCCAACCTGGCACCATGGAGCTGGGAGGGGCCTTCACCATCTTCCTGGCACTCTACTTGTCTTGTCTGCTCATCCTCATTGCTTGGAAACGAATCAACAAGGGAGGAAAGCTCCCCCCAGGCCCCACACCAATACCTTTCCTGGGGAACCTGCTCCAAGTCAGCCCTAATGCCACTTTTCAGTCTCTCCTGAAGGTGAGTTTGTCCGTCTCCTCTGCTGGGGCAACAAGCAACTAATCCTGTAGCCAGATACACAGAGACTTCAAACACACAAGCTCTGAGAGACAGAGTGAGAACCTGAGAATTCTGAAATTCCAGAATCTTAAAATCTTGGAAACATGAACTCCAGGGGCATTGGAATGAAACTGTCATGATCTCAGAACTTTGGGATTTTATGTCCTTGAACACAAGGACTCTCGTACTTAGATTATACTAGCACTTTGCGATTCTGCACCATGAAATCTCAGGCTTCTAACAATTCAACATGTCAGAGAGAGAAATATGGATCTCAGAGTCCATGTGATCCAGGTCCATCATTTTACAGATGAGGAAAGTGATGTTTCAGAGTTGAGGGTGGTTCATGCCCAGGGTCCCAGGAGCCAAGATTTCCATGCCTTTCCCCCAATAGTCCTTGCAAAGCCCAGGTCTTATTTTGATCTGTTGTTCTCATATTGGAATCCCTCTGAATTCTCCCTCCCCTGAAATCCTTGGCTGGTATCTATGTGTGCTCTAATCCACCCCTCCTCTGGTGTCTCATTCACTCCCAGCTCCAGAAGAAGTATGGCCCCATCTTCACTGTGTACCTGGGTCCCCGGCCGGTAGTTGTTTTGTGTGGGCATGAGCTGGTGAAGGAGGCGCTGGTAGACCGAGCAGATGAGTTCAGTGGCCGTGGAGAAATGGCTATATTGGAACCAAACTTCCATGGTCATGGTAGGTAACAATCACCTCCACCACCAGAAAGTATAACAATTTGCCCAGTATCTAGGTTCTGTGATAAGTAATCTACAGGAATTATTGCATTGACTTCTTTGAGGAAGCCATTAATATTATACTATTTTGCAAAGGAAAAAGTAAGAGTGAGAAAGATTAGGTACTGTCCAACAGGAAGTGGTGGAATCGCATTGCTTTGAACACGAGACATCTGATTCTAATGTGATCACTTACTATGTTATTTCTGTTCTTACATTTAACAAATGGTGTGTGATGATCTTTTGTGTAGCAACTGAAGCCTTCATAGCCTATTTCTTATCTTCATATACGTCCACATACCTGGCACATAGGTCTCTGACTCTTCAATTTAGGAGGATTCTTTTCTAGTGATACCCACATGTCTACTGCTAATTCCCTATAGACTTTGATTCAATACAAGCTCATTATTTCCATCTCTTCATGTCTCTCTCTCTCTCTGCCTTTTCTTCTTTTTATCCTCTGCTCAATAAATCTTTCAAAGCATATTCATTATTCTTTATGTACAAGCATCTTTCCATTATATTCTATATACATCTATCAATTAGTTATCCAACCATTTATTAATCCTTCCACCATTTTTAATTTGTTAAACTTTCCATATACCTTCAAACCTTCACTCATCCATCTCAAACCATTAACACATTAATACTTCCCCTCGCCACTCAAATCTTTGTCATTCTTCTATCCATCAGTCATCCCAGTCATAAGCTCTTCCTTCCATTGATAAATCAACCAAAAATGTCATTAGACAATTCACCAATCTATACATCTGGTAATTTCTAAATAAATCTTACTACATGGCAACTCATTTTGTGTAGGTATATTGATGTACATGTGTGAGCTTCTGTGTGTACGTATGTGTAGATCAAGAGAATCCATGTGGTACACAGAAAGTCGAACTCCTATTCTAATTCTAGGCTACTATATGTGGCATTATGCCCTACCTCCTCTACCTTCTTCTGCACTCATGGAGTTATGTAACCAGTTCCAGCTCTCTGTCCTGTAGGAAACTCTCCTTTATGTCCCCCAGTCATTCCTAGCCTGATTCCCTTTTCCTCTGCCTCAGACTGGTCTGCTTTTGAGGGTACTGAAGGAAGGAAATCTTAGTCTCCCCATTGTCCCTGAAGTTTGAGAGGGGCTTCTTCAAAAGTAAAGAACTTTTATAATCCATTCCATCCTTGTCTAGCACAGAGAGGGGAAGGGAGGAAGGAGCCTGACACTCAGATCCTGGCAGGTGTAGCTCTGGCCAATGGAGAACGATGGAGGATTCTCCGACGCTTTTCTCTAACCATCTTGCGGGACTTTGGGATGGGAAAGCGGAGCATTGAGGAGCGCATCCAAGAGGAGGCTGGCTACCTACTGGAGGAATTCCGGAAGACCAAGGGTATGGGGATCATGGCGAGGGGGTTATAGAGGAGGGCTCCTAGGTGACTGGGTGGTCATGGAGAGCTGGGTCATGAGAAGATGGGCCTTGGTGGGTAAAAGAGCTGAAATGGAAGAGGGTGGAGAATATTACAGATTTGTCAAGATATCCAGCCATGTTCCATGGTCATAAATTAAGATGGATGACCCTCAGAGACCATTTGCTAGAGACTTACATCTCTGGATCTCACTGTGTCTGTGAGCCCATGATATTATATGTAGGTTATGATGATATGTGAGTTTATGTATTTTTCTGGAGCAGGATCAAATTTTATTATGTTTATACATTTCTATTTTGGTGAATAACATCCAACTTACCATCTTCACCATTTTTAACTGTACAGTTCAGTAGGGTTGGTTATGTTGGTAGTGTTGGAAAAGAAACCTTTAAATTTTTTTTCATCTTGCAAATCTGCAACTCTTTACCTACTTCATTATTCTTTTAAATAAGCTCAGTTCCCAACCAAAAATAGGATCTGGAACCCATGAAATCTATAGAGAAAGACAGAGGCTGAGAAATATTTAAAAAAATGATAAGAGCTAGAAGTAGTGATAAATTTCTTTAAATCAGAGATTTTCATCTGAATTTTATGGATAATTTAGAGGGTCTTTAAAAAGGTTTGAAGGGCCATGTACCCTTAGAAGTTATTTATCAAACTGTGCATTTGTAAATATGTACATGGTTCCGGAGCAGGTTGTCCCCAAATCTATGACCTTGACATGCATTCCATTTTACAGGTGGTGCACCTGAGGACTTGGGAAGGATTTCCTCAATAGCCTAAGTGGAATCAGTGGTAGAGCTGCACAGAGTCCAGGCATTCCTCTTCTTTTTCTCTTTGGTTTTATTCAGTGCTGGGACCCATGTCTCCTAGGGAAGCACTCTTCCACTAAGCTACACCTCCAGTCCTATGGCCTTACCATCACTTTTCCCCAAAATCAGTGACTCTTATCTGCAATGCATTTAAGCAACAGTAGCAGAGAAATAATTAAGTCCCACCAGCATTTCTCGAGTGCTTAGTATATGTTAGGCACTGTGCTAAGCATTTTATGTCAATCTTAACATGGAATCTTCATGAACAAAGAAGATGGTTTTTATGCCAGTTTCCAGATTGAGAAATCTAGACTGAAACATAAAAGTGAGCTAATTCACACATACTATTAAGCTGTTGATCCAGGACCTAAGTCTACCAATGAATGATCCTGCCACCCAGATTACTAATGAGCACCTCCAACACAGACAATTTCTATCACCAGGCACCCCCTTCGATCCCACCTTCCTCCTGAGTTGCACTGTCTCCAACATCATATGTTCAGTCGTGTTCGGAAGCCGCTTCAACTATGAGGACAAGGTGTTCCTAAACCTGCTGTGGATGATCAATGAAATCTTCCTAGAAATGAGCACTCCCTGGGCACAGGTGCAACTGGTCATTTCTCTGCCTACCCCCCAACCTCAGTTCAATAAGCCCTTGCCTGTCCCTCTATCTTCCCCACAGTCCTGGGAGCCAACAATCGATATGCCCAAATCTCTAAGAAGTCAAAGGCCATACCCAGTTCTCAGACCCAGCACTGCATTTTGAACCCAGATCCCCAGTTCTAGACACAACCCACCTGGTGACTGGTACCCAGTCCTGAGAAATCCCCTCTTCCTGTTCCCTGCAGCTCTATGATATGTACTCAGGAATCATGCAGTATTTTCCGGGAAGACACAACCGCCTCTACTACATGATAGAAGAGCTTAAGGACTTCGTTGCTTCCAGAGTCAAGATCAATGAAGCATCCCTGGACCCCCACCACCCCCGAGACTTCATCGACTGCTTCCTCATCAAGATGCACCAGGTGCTCACTCCCCTGCCCCACTGCTCTTCTCTCATCTCCTTCTGGTACCTGCAACTTTAAGGCCATCGGCAGAGGGTGGGGGAAAAGGAGCAATACTACATCACATGCTTTGCTCTTATCTAAAGATGGGGTACAGAAACTCTGAAAGTAGAAACTCTCACACCCTTTAAACCTTCTCAAGTTGATGAAATAAAATTTACTTATTTTTATTGACATGCATTAATTGTAAATATCAGTGGGTGGGCATTAGTGGGCTATTTCCATACATCATACCACGGCAGGCACTGACCACATTCAACCTCCCTTTTCCACCCACCCCTTTTCAATCTCCAGCAATGACGGTTCTTCTTTCTGGTTGATTTTTTTAGCTTCTACATGTGAGAGAGACTATGCAGTACTTGTCTTTCTGTGCCTGGCTAATTTCATTTAACATACTGACCTCTGCTTTTATCCATTTTGTGACAGGTAGAAGGATTCCCTTCTTCCTTGTGATGACCGACTCCCCATTGTATCTGGATATGCCACCTTTTCTCTATCAAAAATGAGCTTCAAATCTAGGAATTTTAGTAACAAGGAAACTGAGAACCTTACATTTTTCTAACCGTATATGCCAGAGACTTAACAGTTGTAGAAAAGTAGAGTGAGTCTTCAGAGTTTTAGAATTTGGGAAATTTAGAAGCTTAGTTTTTATACATTTGAACTTAATTTTAAAAAGTTTGAAGTCTTAGAGATGTAAATATTTAGAGGCTTAATATGTTTGTATCACTGATTCTTAGAATTTTAGGCATTTAGAAATTTCTTTTTTTTAATCTTTTAGAACCTTAGCCCTTGGATATGCAGGTGCTAACACACAGCAAGTGGGGAGGGGAAGAACAGAAGCTCAGTGGGTTCCACAAGGGGGAATGAAAGGAAGCAGGGATGGATAGGAAAAGGAAAGACAGTGGAATGGATCTGATATCACTTTCCTATGTTCATATATGAATAGATGACCAGTGAAACTCCACATCAGGTACACCCACAAGAATGGGATCCGATTTAGAATAAGTTATACTGCAAATATGTGTAATATGTCAAAATTCATTCTATTGCCATGCATATCTAAAAAGAGCAATTAAAAATGTAAATAGGAAAAGAAAGAACCTTAGCACTCGGTAGTTTAAAATTATAAACTCTAATGTCCTCAAACCTTCAAATCTTATAAGACATTGCTTCCTTCTCTGGCCCTCCTTCTCTGTCCACTCCAAACACAGTGGCCTCTGCCCTGTTCTTCCTCTAACACACCAGGCTCATGACCTCAGCTCCTGCCTCAGGACCTTTGCTCTGGTTGTTTCCTCTCCCAGACTTGACTTACCCATCTATTGCCTTTTCACCAATGCCTACACTGCTCACACGGAGTATATAAGAAAATAAAGACTGAAGATGGCAATTCTGTTTATTATCCTCCTCACTTTCAGGATAAAAATAATCCCCACACAGAATTCAACCTCAAGAACTTGGTCCTCACCACACTCAACCTCTTCTTTGCGGGCACAGAAACAGTGAGTTCTACACTACGCTATGGATTTTTGCTGCTAATGAAGCATCCTGAAGTGGAAGGTGAGTGTCCACCCTCAATAGCCCATCCTGCCTGGCACCTCCCAGTCCTAAGAGGAAGGAAGGCATAATCTTGAACATTTAGGGTCCCACAGTCTTAGGCTCTTCCCCCTTCACAACACCAGAACATGGAATCTTGAAATCTGGCTTGAGAGGCCACCGATCCAGCCTTCAGCTTGGTGTCTGTATTTGCTTTGTCTGACTTGGTATCTTATAACAACACATATATGTTACCTTGAAGTACCAGATTCAGAAGTTCAGATAGGTTTGATTAGACTGAAACCAAAGTGGAGCCTTTCTGAGCCTTTAGAACCTCCTTGTTTATTTTTCTGGGTCCATGACTCTTTCTTGCTTTGTCAAAGGCAGGAGTGCAGTATCTGCAAATCTCTCCCTGCTTCCTCAGATGCCACATTCCCTTTCCAACTCTGGTCCTCCTGCCTCTCTTACACAGACACACGTGCCTAATTACATTAGGGCCATTCTGGATAATCCAGGGTAATCTCTCCATCTCAAGATCCTTCAGTTAATGACATTTGCAGCATCCCTTTTGTCTTTTTTATCACCCTTATTACATAATTTTCACAGGTTTCAGGGATCAGGAGGTGGATGTCTTGGATGAGCACTATTGAGCTGAACGCATTGACAAATCAAATAGAATCCATCTCCATGAAATTACAATCTTCTCTGGTTGTAATTCTAGTAATGAGAAATTTGTTTCTCACTTGAAAAAAAGTCTCCAATTTGGACACTCTTCCTAGTAAGACAGTTTGAACCAAGCCAAAGCCTTTTTTTTTTTGGTCAAAAATCTGTTTGTGGTAGCCCAGCTGGAAGCTGGACATTGGCCTGCTCATTCGTCTTCCCTGGCTCCTTGGTGTTTCCAAGCACAGATCCAAAGCTCCAGCTGGCATTCCAGGCTGGAGGCATGTGTCTCCCAGTGTCTGCTGGGTGTTTATTGAGCACCACTGATGTGTCGGTTGTCCTGTGTGAATGATGTCCTTCACCATCAGAGCTCCCGTGCTGGAGAGTCTTAACTTCAGGGCATCTGCAAACAGAAGCACCTCTTGTCCTCCCCTGTCTTGTCTTCTGCCTTCTTCCAGCCAAGATCCATGAAGAGATCATCCAGGTGATTGGACCCCACCGGACTCCACGTGTGGAAGACAGGGCCAAGATGCCTTACACAGATGCCGTCATCCATGAGATACAAAGACTGACAGACATTGTGCCCATGGGTGTCCCCCACAATGTCATTCAGGACACTCATTTCCAAGGCTACTTTCTGCCCAAGGTTTGGTCTCACTCTGCTTCTCCTTCATCTTCCATGGCACCTTTCTGTCCTTGTGGTCCTCCCTTCCATGCACTAACCAGGCCTGACCCTGCTTAGCTAAGACTGAGATCAGATGAGGTGCCACGACCAGAGTGACTGAGCTCTCAGATCCGGCAAGGGGCAAAGGGGATTGGAAAATAAAGATTCACACACACAGATTTTGAAGATTACCTGGGATCAGGTGGAGCCTGCTCTCTGATGGAGATGCAAATCTAAAGAGTTACCCCAGCAATCTTAATTTATATATGTCTCATTATCAGATTAAAGACTACGCAAGCATTAGTCTCTGTATTCAGGAAAGTCACAGAAACTAGGACATCCATGTAGCATTTCTGCAGTTGCAATCCACAGTTGCAAAGTGCAATGTTAGGAGATTTGTGTAGCTTTCAAGAAAGTCCACTGTTAAAAGTTACTGGAAAGCAGGCAGTCTCAGGAGGAGCGGAGCTGGTGAAACACTGTGGTTGTCTAGTACAAGAATTTCTTCCTTCCCAGGAGCTGTGTGCCTGAGATCAAGGTCAGAGCTGATAGGACTCTTGCACAGAGCCTCCTCATGCAGGGCATGGCCATGGCAGCTAAGCATCCTGTGCCCTTGCACAGAAGCATTCCCAGGCACTGAGCATGCCACAGCCATGAGGTCATCAGAAACCCCAATCTCAGTCACTGCTCTTCCATTCTCTGTCACCACTCTCCACAATGAGGTCTGGTGGGTCCAGGCTAGTATGGTTGGAGACTCTTCCTGGTTGTCCACTTCACTGTCCAACACTGATTTCTTCTCATTGCTTCCATCCTCACTCCAGGGCACAGATGTGTTTCCCATGCTTGGCTCAGTCCTGAGAGACCCCAAATACTTTCGCTATCCAGACGCCTTCTATCCCCAACACTTCCTGGATGAACAGGGACGCTTCAAGAAGAATGAGGCCTTTGTGCCTTTCTCCTCTGGTAGGTTTCAATGCTATGGGTTTCACCTAGGTAAATTCTAGAGCCTTCTCTTGAAGCCCAAGTCAGATTGGGAAGCTGAGGACTAAAATCTCTGAGTCGGGACTACAAAACCACTGGCTCTCATGTTTAGAAAAAAATGTCAGAGCAGAGTAGCACTAAACAAGGGACCACCAAATTGTTCCTATTAAGAACTGATTGCAATATAGCTTAGGTTTCCAGTTCTGTGATCCTTGTCTGAACTAGTCCCCCTGCCATTGTACTATGGAAGTGGCCATCGACCACTCTAAAATGAATGAACATGTGTGTGAACCCATGAAATTTTCTTTATGGACCCTGAAATCTGAATTTCAAAGGTTTGAAAAACCTTGGAGGAACTGAAATGAACAGAAGTTTGAAATCCATGGGTCCTTTAGAACCTTTCCATCTTGGAATCAATGGAATCTGAGGCACCAGAGAAGTAGCTGCCTGTGTTGAGACCCTCCAAGAGGCAGGTCCTAGCTGAGCATGGATAGTAGGAGCCTGGTGAATCTTGCTAATGACCCTGTAAAGTGGATACAGTCATGATTCCTGAGATGCTGATGAGGCAGCTAAGGCCCAATGGGGTGGTCAGGCCAGATGACCCCCAACTTCTCAGTACCTAGTAAATGTGACCTCACTTCCCACCGTATTTTGTGCCGGCAGGAAAACGCATCTGCTTGGGGGAGTCCCTGGCCCGCATGGAACTCTTCCTCTACTTTACCTCCATTCTTCAGAACTTCTCCTTACGTTCGCTGGTCCCTCCAGCAGACATCGACACCACTCCCAGGATGTCAGGCCTTGGCAACATCCCCCCAATTTACAAGCTCTGCCTTGAGGCTCGCTGAGCGCCCCCTGCCGGTAAGGAAAGGAAGGTCAGAGAGCTGAGCTCTTCCTCTTGCTCCCAGACACACCCGCCTTCCTCATCTCTCCAAATTCTCACAACCTACAAAGAAGGCACTCTCACTACACAGCTGTGTCTTTGTTTTTAGAAAAGCAACAAACTCCCTAATATTTGGCACAAGCCCGCAGGTGTACATTCAATCAGTTTCCTCTGCCTTGTTTCTGGGTGCACTGAACTTCTGTAGATTCTGTTTGTTTTCCCCTTCCCTGGGTCCTGATAGTGACCATAATGTAATCCACAATCCTTTCCTGTTCCTGCTTTCATCTTCACCCCCTCCCCCAATAAAGTCAATACAGAGCTCAAGACTGTTGCATAGAGGAGATTTATTGTGCATCGTGTGGAACAGGTAAAGTACAGAAAACAACCTGAAGTCAGCTTTTGGACTTCCTCATCACCGTTCATGTTCTCTGAGAGTCCACCTCCGGGTACTCCTGCTGGTTGGACCACCACACAGGACACGCTGGCCTCAAGCTTCTTGAGGCGCATTCCTCTCCCCACTGTAGTCTTTTCTGCCATCCTAGCTCTCCTGGTTGCTCTCGTCAAACACCCAATTCTGCACATTCCTCATTCCCTTTTGCAGATAGCTCAGTTGGTCATAGCCTCTATTATTCCATTTCTGAACTCCCGATTCAAACTTCCCTCATATTTTATTTATTCAACCTAAATGTATCAAGTATTGAGCACATACCCCTTCCTGTACCTAGGAACTGTCAGTGAAAAATAACTGGCAAATCTCTTGCCCTCACGGAGCTTAGATTTTAGTGGAGAAGGTCCACAATGAAACAAAATTTAGACAACTTTAAATAACAAAAGCTGCTACGTATCGGAGCATGATCTGTTAGCTCACAAAATCTACGAGAATTCTGGAAAAACGGACTAAACAGAAATAGGAAAAAGTGAGGCTCTGATAGAACCATCCAGCAGGGGGCGTTGCCATCCCATTCACCCTAGCCAAGAACACCACAGCCCAAGGCTAAGGCCCTTGTCTGCCTTTTTGTTTCACACCCTCCAAGTTTCAGGTTCTAGGCAGGATAATTCAATTAGCCACATTTTGAAGACGTGGGGGCACAGGATGTGATGAGGAGGAACAAATGGTTCTTGTGTTGTGATGAGAGGCAAGAACTTGCCTTTGATCCCAGGTATCATAATAGATGTGCTGACAGACCGGAAGGGAGTTTTGAGATTAGTTATATAATAAACGCTCAATATCCTTCTGCACCTTATGTGGATTGGCTCTCCTGTGAGGCAGAGGATTAGTTCCAGGCAGGTGCATCATTTTGTGGGGTGTGTGTGTCTGTGTGTGTGGGGGGAGTCATGCATGTGAAGGAAAAAGAATGGTTTAGGAAAAGTCTCCAGACCAGGATGCAGATGTGACAACTGTCATAAGGAATGAAGAGGAGGCAGAACCGGCAGGGAGGGACCCAGAGCACCATGCAGACAGTGGACTCCCCACTCATCTCAGAAGTACCTCTCAAGTGAGAACTGCTGTTAGGGGTGTCTAGGATTGGGCAGAATGGGCTGTGCCCTACACCTTGGCTTCTCCTCAGTTCTCTTGGGCTGCCT